>CM038112.1:24888536-25188158 GCA_001642375.2 Mentha longifolia | reverse complement strand
GACCTACAAAACCCCTCCATAATATGCATCAAGAGTTCATCATCATCAAGAGGCTTTCCAATTGCAGCCAACTGATCTGCAATCCCACGCATCTTCATGAAATAGTCTTCAACAGAGAGATTGCCTTTCTTAGTGTTCTGAAGCTGCTTCCGATAACGCATAGTTTGTACCTTCGATTGTGAGCGAAAAACATTCTCAAGGACAGTCCAAAGCTCCCTCGATGACCTACATCGCACCACATGCCCTAACATCGACTCACTCACCGACGACAACATCCAGCTAAACAAGTACTGATCTCTACTACAAATCCAAGTAACGAAATCAGGATTAGGAATCATCTCACCATCAGAACCAGAAGGTAGAAGTGGCAACGGCGGAACCGCCGTCGAAGACACAAGATCATCAAAGCCATGAGCTCGAATAGCCGACTGAACCAAAACTCGCCAAAATGCATAATTGGAACGATCCAATTTCAGCTGGATCTACTGAAATTGAGGAAGAGCAAGACCTCCACGAGCAGTATTTGACGCCATAATACGCAGAAACGAGAAAAGGAATTAGGGTAGTATTTAAGTTAATTTTTGGGACTATGTTAGACAGACTTGATTGAATGAAAACTGCTTTTACGCTATTCTCTCGTCTCACAAAAACTGAAGGTTATTGGTAGGGTTTGTTGTTGGCAACTTCAAACTTGAATTCAATCGACTCGTTCGTGATATCTCGTAGTATCCAGGTTAGTCGAGCCACGAAGATTGCTTGATAATCGTGTTTCGGATCCTTGTAGATTCGGGGTTCGGTTCTGGTAATTTTCATCCCTTTTAATTTCGAATTTTGTTAATCCTTTGTTTGATTTTCGTTTTCAGCCATTCCTCATCTTTCATACATCACAAATATCCATTACCCATCGTTCATATAACCATCCAATCCCAGAAAACCCTTAGAATAATTCTAGATCCATTTTTGAGCCCTAAAACTGTTCCGAAACTGACCACCGAGCCAAATCGAAAAATACTCGTGCGTTTTTGCTGAATTTTGGATATGTTCTTCATAACCCTAATTTTTAACTCGTGTTAAAATTTGAACTTAATTGGAATTGAATTGCTTAGGTTTCTGTCGACGCCTATTCAGTGTATTCGTGGGTAGAACTTAGGGATTATCATTCATATTTCATAGTTGTTGTTTGGATTGAATCCATTTGTAGTTGATGTGTGTTCGATTCGTAGCTTCCGCATATTGTTGATCGCATCAGGTCGGGTGCACCTCGAGCTGTAAAATCAAAATACGCAACAATTAAATTAATTAACATTTACTGAATTAATCTAAATTAATCTATCTTAATCTAAACTAATTAAAATTAAATTGAATAAGTTTTATCTAAAACGGAAAATGATTTAATTTTACTACACTTAAATTATAATTATAAACATTTAAATTATATTAAATCAATTTGACTAGAGCTACACTTGAAATCAATATTTTAATATAATTAAATTAAATTAAAATAAACTAAATTAGATTAAATTAAATTAAATATAACATATTACCGAGTGATCGTCGAAGAAGCCGGCATATTTATGAGGCGATGTAAACGTGACCATCTCTTCAATCGGGGCCTATCAACATTAAACCTTCGCTTGGCGCAAAGAGAGGCTAGTCCCGGAATCGCCTCGTAAGCCCACAAGGGTAGAACCCAAATTGGCCCGAAAAAATGGTAGGCCCCCTTGATGTTCTCTATCTCGATGGGGTCCTTCTTCACGATACCTATCCGGTGGCAAAGGTGTTGAAACGACCACGAGCCCCATGGGAAGGCTGCCCACTGAGCCTCGTCCTCAAGTAATGCCCATGCCCACTCGTCGATCCACACGTTGTCTCGAACCAGCACCACGCAGTAGAACATCAGTAGGTTGGCGGCCTTCAAGTATTGCTCAGGCACCCCAAGCTTGTGATCGTTCGGGCCGATGAAGTCATTCTTCAACGTGTTCACTCTCGTCTTCTCCCCGTTGTACACGGTGTGGAAAATGCTAGTATGAGGTACTGCATGGTTAAGTCTCGGATTGAATTAGAATCTCCAAACCTTAAGCCGGTCACTAGGACAAACTCCCTAGCGGAGAATCGAATGTCGCGCCCACCGACGTGAAACCATCTCTCGTTGTCCGAGAAATCATTATCGGTGAGCTCTCTCGCCATAAGCTCGTGTAGGGCATTGTTCGCACTTCCACGTCTCTTAATATCCAATAAGCATCCAAACGGGCCAGCAGAAAACCGATTATACAATTCATCCCCTCATTCTCTCTTCAAAACCTTAGGAATGGAATCAATGGCGTCGTCCTTTACATATTGATTTATCTGCACTGAAAAACCTTGCATTCTAGGTCTCAACCATTTGTGTCGAGGCTGCAAGAAGGATACAAACAAACACAATTCAATATTTTAGGAAATACAAACATCTGTCAAATTTTGCGGATGATACACAGTTGTTTCAACTGTGTAAATGTTAGAACAACTGTGAAAACACTAATTCAACTGTGTAAAGTCAAACTACAGCCAGTCAACCAAATTCAATCGTGAAATCCCTAATTTGACTATGTAAACTCTAATTCACCCGTGTATACATTTTATCTATCAGAGGCAGGTTTCTAAGTATACATTAACAACATTCAAAGACATAAATGTATTGAGGAAACAGTTTGAAATTGACATTTAGAAGATAGCATTCTAGTCGGGCAACAATGAAGATTCAAGATTATGCTGGAAATGTTCGTACTAGAAAAGCTTAAATTCAAGTTCACTACACATTATGATGACACTGCATCAGCTTTTCAACTACAGATTTATACATATCAAAGAATGATTAAAGGCATTCCATTAGCTTTTTAAAACTAAATCAAATTAGAAGCTAACTTCTCTGTAGAAAATCTCAGCAATCGTCACATTCAAGATTACATCCAAATCAAGAAGAATGATATTCACATAGTTTCAACACGTTCAGTAACTATCATGGCATATAATGACAAATGCAAAATACTTTTAGTTTTAATCAACCAATAAATTTTAACTCACTGGCGGCGGCGACGACGACCCAAAGGGGTCTTCTTCTGGGGATGGCTCTCAGCGGCGGCGCTCTTCATCGGTCTGAACGTCTCCGATTGGCTGACGGAAACGTAGCGAGCCTCGAGTGGATTTGGCGCGGCGTTGTGGGCGCGGGCTTCCATTCGGTCCATGGCGGCAACGCCCTTTGGCATCTTCGTCTCCGGTTGCCTCAGGACAGTGATGCCGTTCTTCACTTCCTTCATCATCCTCAATTCTCCGACGGCGGCGTCGCGCGTCTCCACTGGATTCTTCGGTTCGAGCATCATCTTGCTCTTCACGCCGGTGACTCCCTTCGTCGGAGCCATTTCTACGGCCAGCCATTATCGTCCTTCGATTCTCCGCTGCCGGCGTCAAGTTCGGCAGTGTTTTTGATTAAATTTGAATATATGGGGCCGATTGGTAGGGATTTGGAGAATATTCAATTTTGATTTCTAATGGGATGGGGCCGGTTGCCAATTATTTTAATTTAATATTTGAGTATAAATTCTTTTTAATGTTTTCCAAAATAGAAAAATCAAAAGAGAAATATCTCTTGTCGGGCCTTAAAATCAAAGTGTGGGCCCCTTTATGCATTTTTGGAGAAGCACTCGAAGCCCAATGATCCAACCATATAAAAAAAGAAAAAACTTTCGTTTTGCGAGTTGGGAGTTAGCTACGGTAGCCGTTGCAAAGAGAGAGGAGAGGAGCTACGGTACGCTTTCCGTCTCCACTCCCCATTTTCTTTTTCCCTCTCTTTTTTTTCAATTAACTGTTCCCTTTTCTCATTTTGGTAAAAGAGATGGCGCCGTTAGAAGATTTAGAGCGAGATTATCCGATCATTGATTCCAATTTCCGTATGTTCTGTGCTTCTCACGGAATCTTCACTGGTTCGTTTTCTCCTAATGGCGTCTTAATCAGAATACTATGTTGCTTGTTTTCGATTTAACTTCTTAATGTCGTTATCTCAATTTTCTTTATATAATTTGGGTTTTAACTGGAAGGAGAATGAAACGTTCTCAGTTTCTTAAGCAAGCTCATATTCATGACATTGTTTTAGAAGATTTTCAGCAATCTATTATAACCTGTTACAATCCACATGTCAATGGCTTGGTATATAGTAGTAATAATTATTTGACAATTTTGGTTTTGATTGAGGAACAGTTTTAGACCTTAGGATTCTCAAATGAATCTAAACATGAGTATATAAGATCCAGTATACTGATGGTAAAAATGGCTAAAAGTGTGTGCTAAGTATGTCGAATTCATTGCAACTTTACATTGTCCGGCCAATTAATTAGTTGATTTATTCTTTGATCCTAGCACAATATCAGGCTTATCATCAACGTTTGAAGAATTTGATCGACCACAATTTAGAAGCTAGTGCCTCTTTAGTTGATTTCGCTTCGTACCTGTTATGCAGATACTGATTTTCTTGTGCATGATCTTTCTGCATTGGAGGCTTTTGCTGGACAACACTATGCAGCAGAAAAATTGAAAAAGGTTAGCCTGCAGTAGTGACAACATATTTTGTTTGACAGACTTACATTGTAATATATGAGTTTTTTTTTGTGATGTTCTTGGAAATAGGGAATTAGACAAATTATCTCTATAATGGAGAATCAGCAAAGGCCATGGCTAAATGGTCTGGAGTTGTTAGAAGAAGCTCAACTTAACAAGCTTACTCTATCGACAGGATGTGAAAGGTACCCTCAGTACAAGTATGATATGCATATATCAAACAATATAATGGGAAAGTTTGAAAATATGATAACTGGTTTTTTTTTACTAGGATTGATATTCTTCTGCAAGGAGGACTACGCGAGGGTCATGTAACAGAGCTAGTTGGGCCATCATGCTCTAATAAAACTCAAGTATGAATCGTGAATCATTAAGTTAAGCTAAGATAGTAATGATCAAGACAATAGCAGTATATTAAAGCTGACATTTTGACTCGAGTATTCTTCTCTTAGAAAAGTTTACCTTGTAGATTTGCCTTAAAGCTGCATCACATGTGGCAAGGAACAATTTGGGCAAGGTGATCTACTTTGACACGGGCAACTCTTTTTCACCTAAACGGGTTGTGCAGTTCCTCAGTCTGTCATCATATCCTTCCACTACAGAGGTGAAAATATCAAATTGAGATTGTAGTGCTTTGGCTCTTTTTGTTGGTCCATTAATGTTAAAAAAATAATTGTAATTTCCTGTCACTTATCCTGTCACTTATCCTCTTATTAAGTTTGAGATGCAGTTTGAATTTGCTAAAAGCATATGTTTTGCATGAGTGTGCTGCTGTATTAACTTAAGAAAGAGGTTAACTAAAAAAGAACTAGTGATTGCTATTTGTTATTTGTATGCTTGTTCGGGATTTGTGAATCCAAATATTGGCACAGCTAAAATGTTGTCTCCTGCCTGCGTGTAAAACTGGGTTTTCCTTTTTCTATTTCTTTTCTTTTTTTTTTCTTCTTTTTTTTCTTCTTACAGGTAAACAACACTGTTCAAGGAGTTATGAGAAACATAGTTTGCCATTCTGTGTTTGACATCTTTACCCTCCTTGATATGCTCCGCCAGTTAACGTATAAATTGAAATCTCAGGTTCTCCATCATACCTTCTATTTATGTCTCCTAATTGTTAATCTCATATATTTTGATGTTGTCATATCAGAAATATTTTTCTGCAGATTGATTTTCAGGTTAGGATGCTAATCATTGACTCACTTTCATCACTAATAGCCCCAGTTCTTGGAGGTGGCGGTGCACATGGTACACATCCAGTTTACACAGATCTATTTATGACATAGGGCATAATTATTTTCTATGGGGACCCAATCAAAGTGATGTGTTACTATATAGTACAACCAATTGGTATGATAGTTTATTTGCATTAAAGGACAGATCATTTGTTTTCCTTGTTAGGTTTGGTTGTGGGGATCTACGATTCAAATCGTGTTAAATTGCGATAGTATGATAGTTTATTTGTATATCATGCGTGTGCCTAAACTTTTGCTTTGTTGGCCATTACATGTACAGGACATTCCTTAATGGTTACTGCTGGATTCTTGTTAAAGGAGATTGCACATGAGTACAACCTCTGTGTTGTGGTACTGTTGCCTTGATCCTTTAATCTCTTGCTTTCTTCTCAAAACGGTACAGAAGATTTAGATTCCTAAACCTCCATTTGGAGAAACTATGATATTGTTTACTTGGTCTGCATCATCGTACAATGCAGATATCTAGGCCCTAATTTCCAACTCGTTATTTTTTCAGACACCCTCAATGATCTAGACTCAATTACTGACTATGTTTTACTATTATGTAATTTTACGGATTCACTTTTGTCTTAAGATCCAACATAAATTTACTTTATTTTCTTTAATAGTATAATAGAAGCTGACTCCTGCTTCAGGTGACTAACCACATGGTGGCTGGAGAAGCTGGTAATTCCAAACCGGCATTGGGAGAGAGTTGGAAAAGCATTC
The DNA here is from genome assembly GCA_001642375.2 of Mentha longifolia. Taxonomy (NCBI): domain Eukaryota; kingdom Viridiplantae; phylum Streptophyta; class Magnoliopsida; order Lamiales; family Lamiaceae; genus Mentha; species Mentha longifolia. The sequence continues at coordinate 25,181,613 of CM038112.1, read as the reverse complement.
CACATGTTAGGCTTTTGTTATCCAGGAGCTATTCAACCAACGAGAGCTGCATCAAAATACTTAAACATCCATATCTGGTAGGCATCAGTCTTCATACGTGTGCAATGCAGAGATATGCTGTTCATACATACTTATCTGTTATCTCATTAAACAACAGTACCAACATTAGTAATGTTCTCCTACCTCCTTATTGTCACGCCATACAAAGGAAGGTGAAGCATGAACAGACTAATACCAAGTGAGTGCCAAGAATAAAGACTAAGAGTGAGGGCCAACAGTAAATTTCTGTATTGCATGGTTATAGTTTAGGTTATCTGATTGTATGATAAAATTATACCCCAAAATCTACTTCAGAGTCTGTTTCTAAAGAGAAAAAGTACGATGAACAAATGTATGTTCAAATCAAAGGTAATTAGGCCAAGGGGTTATGTGTCTCTACCTGATTGGTAACCTTTAATTATGAACAAGGCATGGAAGGTTGGTAATCACAGCAAGATGATTATATTCTTTGTAGTCTCTATAATTGATTCTTCCCATTAAAATTTTCCTATTGCACTCTGCTGTTAAATTTCTGTATTTGATTTCCGGAAAGTTCATATGATCATCATTCTTGTTTCTCATCCTCAGGCTACTGGAAAGAGCACTGAATTTGAGGTGATCTGATTTAACCAGAAAGGAACGGGTCATTACCGGGATGACAATAAGCAAAAGAGCCAGAAAAGGAGATTGGTGAAGGAACGTGTATATAGAGTTAGTGGAGACGAGACGATCCATGAAGAAGAAAAGCTTCGGACAACAATGCTAGATTGTTGTCCGACAGGAAAGGTAGATGGTGTTTGTTAAGAGAAGTATGCTTTCTGTATATACACCTATCAGTTGAATACTGGAAAAAGTGTTGAACTAGATTGGGGTAAGTTTTGAGGAACTCATACTTATAAACAGGCCCGGATTTGATTCAAGGCCCACAAGGCCCGTGCCTAGGGCCCCAAAATTTTGGGGGCCCAATATATTTTATTTTTCAGTTAAAAGTATTCTTTTTGAACACACAGTGCAATTGGTTTCAAGTGTGGTTTCAAATCTCTTCACTCTTATAGGTCAAGAGTTCAACCCTCATTAGACACATTATTGTTTTAATTTTTTAATTTTACTTTGTACTAATCTCATTTCTTTTATTTATTTATTTATTTATTTTATATTTCTTTTATTTTTATTACTTTCATATACTTTTTATTTTTATTTTACTTTGAACTAATCACATTTCTTTTATTTTATTTTTTACATTTCTTTCATTTTCTTTTTGTTTATTTATTTATTTTACATTTCTTTCATTTTTGTTCCTTTCATGTACTCCTTATGCACATTTCTTTATTTTTTTCATTTTTAACTAATCATATTTCTTTTATTTATTTATCTACATTTCATTTCATGTGTTTAATAGTCATATTTCTTTCAAAATAAAATTCTTTCATCTGCTCCTTCTGCAAAAAAAAAAATCTTATACAGTATTATTTAATAATCACATTTTTCATTTTTTTAACCCTTTCGTTTTAAAAATAATTTTTAAAATTGCTAGTAATAAAAAAAGTGCACATAATGGATCTAGTCAATGTGTATCTTCTATTTTTTAATTTTGTATATTTTAATCATTTTTAAATTATACTCCCTATATAATAATTTTATTTTTATCATTATAAATTGGACTCTATTGAAGTAAATTTCTGGCTTCGTCACTGCTCGTAAGCATATATTTGAGGCTCAAAAGAGAGAAAGAAAATAAAAAGATGATCAAGTAATTTCAAGTTAAGCATGAGATATTGATAAATATTTTAAGCTTGGTAGCAAAAAAGAATCACATGAAAATGAAATTATAACAGAGCATCAAATTGAAGAGGATGAATTTTTTCGCCTATGAAGGGCCTCGTTTTTCGTTTTTGCCTAGGGTCACATGAAGCACAGGACCGGCCTTGCTTGTAAAGGAGGTGGTTAATTGTGAATAAATTAGTCCGAAAAGATAAAATTTTAGCAGAGTTCGAGTTTGATTTCATAAACTCTGAATCATATCTAAAAAAATTAAACCCTAATTGAAAAAAATTATAGATGTGGCATTGTCACATCAGTGCAAACTTGAATTAAATGTGTTCACTGCCGCGCGGAGCATTTATGTAAATAATAGTACCACTAATATACATTTCTACCCACATTCAAAATATATATGAAGTAAATACCCAAAGTGAAAGTGCATGGGAAAAAAAATACCCAATGCATTATATTATTATTACTTTATCGGTGAATTGGTGAGCTCACCACAATTTTAACAACTTTTGTAACGTTGACAAGATTTTTAAAAAAAGGCAAAAGAGGGGGATCCAGTTTATAAATTCAGTGCATATAATGCACCCGTGAAACAACAGTAAATAATAAACGAATCAATTTTATTTTGTCGGCAATTATGCATATATAATGTTTGATTAATTTTCTTCTGCCGATTTAAAGTTTATTTTCAGCCGATTGTAATGTTTTTTAGCCGTTCCTTAACTTTTGCCGAATTTTTTTTTTTAGATAAATTTGAGGGTAATTGATTGAATTATTTGTTTTGTTAGTCACGGACCAAATAGTAAAATAAAATAAATAATTCCGTGTGAATTATTCACATCAAATAATTCAAAACTCCTCTATTCATTATCCTATAAAATCTAGATATAGCATTCATGAAAATGCAAACCCCTTAAAATATTGAAAATTTTGAGTGTGTTTCTTAGCCAGAGCAAAAAATTTGAGCAGGAAAATTAAAAAGATACCTACGAGGAGGAGGAGGAAGAAGCAAGCCACTAAATAATAAGATTCTTATTTAATTACGGTTCATATAGAAATTTAAGGTAATCATTGATTTATTTATTTATTTTGAATTTACATGAATTATGTTCAATTTTTTTGGATTTATATGCTCAATTTTTGAATTTATTTTGAATTTACATGTATTTTGAATTTACATGTATTATGTTCAATTTTTTTGTATTATGTTTCATTCTTTAAGTGTAATAGTATGATTTTAGGTGTAATATATTTGAATAAATGTTAAATTATATTGTTTAAATATAATCGGTGAAAATATGTTAAAAACGGCTGAAAATTTGTTAATAACGGCCGATCATAGGTTAATAATTAATAATATTTGGGTAAGAAGTTCCCATTATTATTAAAAAAAAATGATGTATACAACCGTTTAAAAAAAATTGATGTATACAGCCGTTTTTAACAAATTGATATACAATTGTTTTTAAAAATTGATGTATAAGAAATTCCCAATATATATATTATTAAGAAATTCCCATCATTAAAAACAATTTGGCCGATTTTAACTTAATTGTCGGCCGATTTTCTAAAATTTTCGGCCGTTTGTTTATTAAATTTTTATAATAAATTAATATAATTTTTCATTTAATATTCCCTCCTATTTTTATTGTTGGGATATTATGTTAAGGGGAACTTGAATCAAGTAATAAATAATTTGTTTTGATTCGATTCTAAAACCCTCTTTAGAATATTTCCCTTATTATTTTTTATGAACTAGACAAGTTTTTATAAAGCAAAGCTTACTTGTTAGGAAGCTTTACTTTTAGTCTAGAAGCGTTGAGAATGGAGCAGTCAGAGCTCGCAAAGCGTTAGGAAGCGAAGCAGCTCCAGCAGTGAAAGCGTCAGTAGTGAAGTTTTGACAAAGCGTCTTGAAGACGCTTCAGATTAAGACCTAAGAGCGAGCTTCCGATCAGTGGAAGCGAAGCGCTCTCAAGTCAGCCCACCCAAAGCGTCTCTGAGAAGGAGCTATACTTAAGAGCGTCAATCAGTGCAGATGATAAGTTTGACCCAGAATTCAAGTTTGAATTTCTGACAAGGTAGATTCAGTTCTTACGTGTCAACACGTCATTGCACAACGAATGCGGCTACAGTCTGAAAAGTCAAAGCAGGTGAAGTCGCCATACCTCTAGGAGAGGCGGACATCCCTTCCTGGTTCTGTCAAAGCTGAAAAGAGACTGACACGCCGAATTATCCGAAAATTAAGGAACACGCAACCTCTTCTCTCTCAACAGGAAGTAGGGTTCCTTACTATAAATAGAAGGAGTTGCACACATACTAAAATTAACGCACGTACAAACGATTCAAACATTCACATTTGCAAGAACTCAAGCAAATTTCCTTCTAGTACTTAGTTCTTCCAAAACGCTTCACTTTAGTGTGTCCTTAAGAACTTGTTTCTTAAGTATTGCAACTACCTCACTTTCTAAGTTCAATCTCTTATATCCATACCCTAGACTCTTGAGAATCCTTATCCCTTACTTGTGAGTTCATTGTAAAGGATTCTCATACTTACAAAAATCCAAAACCCCAAAACCCAAGTCTAGAGTGAATAGATTGAGTTGTAAGGTTATCGAGTTTTTGTGAAAGAGTGTGTTGTTGTAAGGTTTCTCGAGAGCCAGTAAAATCTCTGAGGATTCAAGTGCAAGTTTGTTATTTGCCTTGAATCACTTCCCCTTGGAAGTACAAAACAAGGAGTACTGAGTGAAGGTATTCATCCCGTCGTGGATAGAGTGGACGTAGGAGAGGTGCTCCGAACCACTATAAATTGGCCGTCTCTTTATTTTAAGTTATTTATTGCTTTGATTATTCGCATACACACACTCACCTCTTTAATATTAACAAGGTTTTAATTTGCAATATAAGCTTTAAAGACTCACCACATTCCGCACAGTATCACACGAGCGAGAGGCTTTGAACGCTCACTTAGCTTCAAAGCGTCTACTCGTCTAAAAGGCTGAAAATCACAAGAGAAGTTACACTTCTCTACATACGTATTCACCTCCCCCCCCCCCCTCTACGTGTGTAAGCGCCTTTCGGGACCAATATTTATTATAATTCATTTTAATTATTTCACGATTTGCATAATAATTGTTGTTTTAGAAGCTTATGCCATGATTGTCCCTATTAATTCATCCATTTCATTAACTGTCCCAACCCATTCTATTCATATTCTCAATTTTAATGACGGTTTGGTGGATGAGAAATTAGCAATAAATAAGGTAAAATTTGGTAAATACAGTATTTTTTTTCTTAATACTCGTGAAAAAACAAAAATAACTTATAATAAGAATAAGAGGGAGTACGAAATTTGAACTTAATTATTATTCATAATGGGTCTACAGAAAAGGAAGCTCCGTTCTAAGGTCATTGGGGCGTACTTTGTGAAGCGAATTCTACGTGATTTCGAAGTAATCACTTTGGCTTGCGCCTTGATTGTTACTACCTCCATCCCCCACTATTAGTCTCATTTATTTTTTTAACTTTTTCGGCACGCATTTCCACCGAAACCTAGTATGAGTTTTAAAATATAATTTTGAAGTATTCTTTTTTTTACGGGATACTATGAGTGTCATAATATCCCGTAAAAAAAATACTTCAAAATTATATTTTAAAACCCGTACTAGGTTTCGGTGGAAATACGTGCCGAAAAAGTCAAAAAAGTAAATGAGACTAATAGTGAGGGATGGAGGTAGTATATTTTTGGACCTCCAAAAATATGGTGAATTGGGCTTATGTGGAAGCCACTTCGTCCAGCTCTGTGCGGGATAATGTGGAAGCCACTTTGTCCAGCTCTGAGTGGGCTAATGTGGTAGCCTTTTCGTTGACCATCCGCCCATCCGGAAAGCTTCTAGAAGGGTTGTTACTCAGCCATTACTCTACCACCTGCAACGGCTAGAAACCGCCAAGTAATGGCTGATTAATGCCATTATTGCATTTAAATCCCCTCAAGTGAGGCGGCCTATAAATAGGGTGCATGAAGTCATTGTAGACATACCAACATTTGCATCTCTTATTCTCTGCATTCCATTCATGTTTTTAGAGCTCATTTCCTCGCCTCTTCTCGAGTTTGCCGGAGCTCTATCGGTCTGCGGTGCTGTAACCTTTAGAGACGAAATCGTTTTATCTTTGGGGATGATATGCCAAAACCGAGAGCACTACCGAAGCTTATCTCGTCCTGCGGAAAGGGGGCTTTCCTCGACTCGGCTTATTGTTCTACATTTTTGTTTATTTTCGTTGTAATAGTTTATCTTCAATTTACGTTGTTATTTTGTACGCCCGGTAAGATTTTACATACTCATTATCTAACAATTTTATTTTCTTTTATTATCAATCCTTTTATCGTCTCAATTAAGCCTATTTTTTGAAATCAATAACAAATTTTCTAATTTTTCGTTTTTATTAACTCCTCATAACTTTTGTTTTTAGGAGGAACAAAAATAATAATAATAATAATAATAATAATAGATATTTATACTTGAGTGTGTATTTATGGATGAATACCTTGGAGATTTAGAATTGCAATCATTAAATTTCTTAATAATTTTTCTTATTATTCAAATTATATAATATACTATCATTATTTTTTAAACACTTTAGAATAAAAAAAAGGGACCCCCCAAGCCTAAAAACGGCCAAAACAAGCCTAAAAATGGCCGAGATATTTTAATTTTTCAAAATTCTCTGCCCTTTATAGTATTCTTTTTTAGAGCTTTTTTTGCATTATTTTAATTATAAAACACTAGTAATACATAAAATTCACTAATATTTCACTAATTAACGTTTTAATTAAAGTTTTTAGTGATTCTCAAAACTTAAATTATTACAAGAAAATACATGAATTTAAGTATAATTACATTAAATTAAGCATAATTCATTAATATATGAATAATTTAAGCATAATTAAATTCATTTTGGGGTTTTCATTTTTTTTTTTTGACAATTTATTTTGGGGTTTTCTAAATAAATACTACCTCCATCCCTGATATTAGCGTGCTGAGAGAAACGACACGCAGTTTTAGACGAAAATAGTGTAAAGTGGAAAAATGTGGAGATAGTGGAATAAATGGCTCACACTAATAGTGAAAAAAGGTGAAGATCGTGGAAAAAGGTGGGACCCAGTTTGGTAAATATTGAAATAAAGAATAAAGTGGAAGGGTAAATATGTATTTTTGCTTAGGGAATCTTTCCATTTTTGGATTGCACACTAATATCAGGGACGTCTCAAACGGGAAATATGCACACTAATATCAAGAACGGAAGGAGTAATATCTAACACATATAAATCCCCAAAAAAACAAGAGTTTTAGTAACTACTATGAGTTGAAGGGAGCCTATTTTAATGAAGAAATCATGTTTTAATTTTTTTATGTCAAACAAAAAACAGCAAAAAGACAAAATAATAAGTTTATCGATAAAAGAAGCATCTTTACATAATTATCTGTAAAAAAAATACAGGCCCATACCAATATTTTAATAACATAAGTAGTTTTTTCATATATAACTTTAAAATGAGTATTTTGTTATTACTCATTTTAAAAATGGGTATTTTAAATTTCGGCCCATAATAGTATTGTGAATCTTCAATAGTTCGTTACACCGCTCATCTCTGTTCATTTTTCTTAGAAACTTCGCTCCTCTCTCTCTCTCTCTCTCTCTCTCTCAGCTCTCTATCTAATCGCCATCCATCCATGTTTCACCGTTGATACTACCATGATAAATCCCCGATCCAAGACCACTACGCTCAAACTGCAAAACCAGTTGCACAAATTTATACACTCCAATCAAATCCATGGCAATGCCCGTAGAAAACCCACAAAAAAACCACGACCTCACAAGCTCACAAGAAATCAGCTCCGACCACCCATACCATTTCTCGATCACCTAAAGAAATGCAAGGATTCCGACGAATTCCTCTCCATCTTCACCGATTTCGACGAAATGGGTTACAAACACGACTACCCTTCCTATGCTTCCCTCATCTACAAGCTCGCTCGCGCCCGAAGATTCGACGATGTCGACGCCGTTCTCAATTTTATACGGACTCAAGACATTAGATGCGGCGAGCCCATGTTCATCGGATTGATTAGGCACTACGGGAAGGTCGATTTGGTCGACAAAGCAGTCGAAATCTTTCGTGAAATGGGGAAGTCGTTTAACTGCGCTCGACGACGCAGTCGTTCAACACGATTTTGAATGTACTGGTCAATGGCGGTCGAGTTTCCGATGCAATCGAGCTGTTCGAGAAGGGGCCGAATATGGGATTCAGGTTGAATACTGTTTCGTTTAATGTGATGATCAAGATGTGGTTGGAGAATGGTGATTGGGAGAGTGCGAGGAAAGTGTTCGACGAAATGCTTGAGAGAGAAATAGAGCCTACAGTTGTAACTTACAACTCTCAAATTGGGTTCTTGTGTAAAAAGCGTGAAGTAAACGAGGCAAAAGCATTGTTTGAGGACATGAGGGAGAAAGGAAGGCGAGGAAATGCAGTCACTTATGCTCTGTTAATGGAAGGTCTCTGTTCTTCGGGTAAGTCCAACGAGGCGAAGAAACTGATGTTCGATATGGAGTACCACGGATGCAAAACCGAGCTTGTGAACTATGGCGTTTTGATGACGGATCTTGCTAAGAGAGGATTGATCGACGAAGCAAAAGGCTTACTTCTCGAGATGAAGAAGAGGCGGATCAAACCAGATGTGGTAATGTACAACATATTGATTGGTTCTTTGTGCAAAGAAGGTGAAGTTTTAGAGGGGTATAAGCTTTTGGTTGAGATGCAAGTTAAAGGGTTGGAACCTAATGCTACAACTTATAGAATGGTGGTTGATGGTTTCATTAGAGTTGAGGATTTCGAAGGAGGTTTGAAGGTTTTGAATGCAATGCTTCATAGCAATCATCCTCCAAGAGTCGAGACTTTTCGTTGTTTGTGTAGTGGATTGTTGAGGTGTGGAAGAATGGATGATGGTTGCTTTGTTTTGGAGGAGATGAAGAAGAGGAAGATGAACTTAGGAGAGGAGATGTGGGAGATTCTAGCTAGAGAATCTTGCAAGGATAATGAATTTGGAGGTGAGTGTTTATCTCATGTTATTTCTTCACTTTGATGAATTTTCAAGTAATGTTTGATTTTATGAAGAGGGATTTGATTGCATAATGAAGTCTATTATCAATTGGAAATTAAGAATTTTTTAGTTTTGTATTAGTTGTACATTATACACCTCAACCACTGCAAATGAAGCTAGGCATGCACCTAATCCATCCCATCAACTCCACAAATAATCACACTTTTCGCTTCTCATTGCTACTTAATCCCCTCTCTTCATCTCTCTATATATATTTCCCCTCCTTTAATTATTTTCAAACAGCTCAATTACAACACTCAACATATCTAAAACGCCATTCCTCATTCTACAATCATGGCCTTCCAACTCAATGGCATCCTCTCCTTTCTCATCCTCGCTCTCGCAATCTCCTCCGCCACCTCCGCCCGCATCCTCGACGAGGATGCCGCCGCCACTCCTGCCGTCGTTCCTGGTGCCGCCACCCCTGGCGCCGCTGCCACCTCCACCACCGCCCCTGATGCCGAGACCGTAGCCCCAGGCGAGCACCCACTCACCTTCTTCATGCACGACATCCTTGGCGGCAGCCGCCCCTCCGCCATCGCCGTCACCGGTATCGTGGCCAACCCCGCCGTCGGCGGCCAAGTCCCCTTCGCAAAGCCCAACGGCGCCGTCCTCCCCGTGAACAACGGCGTCCCCACCAACAACGCCAACGGCGGGATCGTCAACAATAACAACGTCCCCTTCCTCACTGGCCTCAGCGGCTTCACCTCCAACATCGGCCAGAACAACGGCGGCGGCGGCAACAACAACTTCATCGGCGGCATGCCCGGTTTCCCTGTCCTCAACAGCGCCAACTTCCCCTCCGGCAGCACCCTGCAGAAGCTCATGTTTGGCACAATGACCGTCTTCGACGACGAGCTGACGGAGGGCCACGAGCTCGGGTCCGGCCTTGTGGGGAAGGCGCAAGGGTTCTATATCTCCAGCTCCGAGGACGGCAACAGCCAGACGATGGCATTCACGGTGATGTTCACCGGCGGGGGTTACGCTGACAGCCTGAGCTTCTTTGGAGTCCACCGGACAGCGGCGGCAGAGTCGCACCTGGCGATCATGGGCGGAACCGGGAAGCACGTGAACGCCAAGGGGTTCGCAAAGGTGAAGACGTTCCCCGGCGGCAGGCACGAGACGGATGGGATGGAGACGCTGCTGCAGATTACCGTTTATCTTGCTTATTAATTTGTTTGTGTTTTGGGATTTTGTGTTTTTTCAGTAATTTGTTTGGTTGTTGTGAGTGAGTTGGGAATTGTTGTTCTTTGTAAAAAGACACTCACTCTTTTGCTATATATATAATATAAATCTCCTTTAATTTCATTCTGATGTCCGACGATTTCGATGTTTGGCGAGGCATCTATTATCTGCAACACCTCATATTGTGGATTGGAACATGTTAGAGAAAAATCACTCACATCTTCTCATCCTCAAGTTCCAATTCCATCAACTTACTATTCTCATTTGCGGTAGTGACTGCCCTTTTTACAACGCCAACTACATCTATAAGTATAAATTGGATTAGACATAAACTTTTTCAACTAAACAATATAAAAATTGATAAATACGTACAAATTACTTACCAAACATTGGATACTCAAGAACTTCTTCAATCGATGATACCTCTTGAAATGTCTTAAATGAAAATATAGGCATTGATTCGGTGGCGATGATTAGCTGACTTTTGTTTCATGAGGTTTGGTTTCACAAAAAATTATGGGAATCATGTAAAGTTGTCCTTTTTCATTTTTGAACCTAGAGTATCCACTAAACTAAAGACAACTAATCATAAAGCATAAAAATAATTTCTTTAGTTTTAAATTTAGTTTACGATATCTCTCGATCATGCAAAACACAACGAACTTTTATGACTGAACTTATTATTGACGGAGTGAGATCATTGATCAAGATAACATAGGGAGTCATTTACATAGTGCTGCCAAATAAAATTTATAAAATTAGATGATTGAAAAAATTAAAATGTTAACAGTAGAATTAAGGTTAATAATAAAATCAAGAAAAGTAAAAGTAAAACTAATAAGTAAAAAGTAAAACTAAGTAAAAATGTGAAGAAAATTAAAACGACCAAGTGAAGAAAGAAACTCGAGCTTATGATAAAGATCACAATAGAAAGTATATAGCATATAGAGCCATACTGCTCACTAAAAGAAAAGTTTAAAAGTTTGAAAGAAAGTTCAAGCTTGAATACATACATTGTAATTGTTAGAAAGTTCAAGGTTGAATACCGAGGATGTTGTTAACACCAGCGAATCCAGGACTTCCTTTTAAATTTCAAAAACGATAATTTCATCTTATTGTCTCTTATGCAATGACTATAAACAGAGTCAGGGGTCAATCACTATCTCATGTGGGATTGTTATTGAAAAGACATATTTTTAGCGTCATGGTCACTCTATGTAGCTGTTTCTAGAGTCACAAGCCATTAATGTGTGCAAATTTTAATATGTAAGGATGGTGATATAGAGTGCACATCTACTATAAATGTTATATACAAAGAAGTGTTCCAGAATTTGTAATAAAATAATAAATTTATTGTAGACTTTAGATTAGTTTTTATTTTACATATAATAATAAAATTACTAAATTTCAAAATAATCTTCTCTTGCATCGCACGGGGTAAAACACTAGTAAAAAAAACAAAAACTGAAATCAGAAACAATCTCCTCAAAAGTAGCACCTAACTCTCAATTTTTATTTTTTATTTTTTTATTTAAATGGGTAGTTATTACATATGCTTTTAAAAATGAGTATTTTTTTTATATACCCAATTTCCAAGTGTGTATTTTAAATTCTCTCTCTAACTTCTTAATACGTACAATACTTTTAACAAATACTCCCTCCGTCTCACTATGATTGACACATTTCTTTTCGCATGAGATTTAATATTAAATTAATTAGTGTGTAAAGTGCATCGTGTTAGTGTTGTTTATGTATTTAAGCATATTTTAAAAAGAGCATCATAGATGCATATAAACATATTGATGTTTAATCTTAAATGAAAGATCGTATCAAGATTTTTAATTTGGTATAAAAATCCGAGAACAAACGAACAAGTTATGATAATTTAAAGTTTTAGAATTTAAATTATATTGGGATACGTGCTGAAATATGGGTAGATGATGAGATTTAATTAGAGAAAGTTAAGTGTAATACGAAATTTACTAATTGTGCAATTTAGGTGTTAATTATTTCTAAAAAATAAAGGGGTCAATCATAGGTGGCTAATTTTAAAAACTGCTATAAAAGATGTTTTTATACTCCAAGGTGGCTAAAATACGGAGTAGATCATTATGGCTAATTTAATACTACATCCGTCCTGCCGAAATAGCCTTATTTCTATATTTTATAATTCACATATATTCAAAAAATCAGACCATTTTGACAGGACGGAAGGAGTAATAATTATAATAACACATAGTACCACGTAACATAATCTTTTATCGATTGGAATTGGAATTGGTGAATGACCCAACTGCTACATGCCCTTTCATATTTATGATTTTGGGCTCTCTTATTCGATTTTGATTGGGTTATTCTTAATCTCACAGCCCATTTAGTTAGGGACTTCAAAGCCTAAATTTGAAATAAAATATGCCAAAGCCCACGTGGATGCTTATATACATTAGGGTTTATACGCTTCAGCTGCGTCATTTCGCTCCTTTCTGCTCATCGCCCAAACCCAACATTCCACCGGAAGGAAGGCGAAATTCGAAATGGGTGAGAACAACGATTCTTTTTGTAATTGCTTCAAAAGGAACGTCTTTCAATTTCTCGTTAACTGATAGTTTCGCCTTCTTCTCTCTTGATTTTTTCTTTTAAGCGAGGATTAAGGTCCACGAGCTGAGGCAGAAGAACAAGGTGGAGCTGCTGGCGCAGCTCAAGGATCTGAAGGCGGAGCTTGCATTGCTACGAGTGGCGAAGGTCACCGGCGGCGCTCCCAACAAGCTGTCGAAGATCAAGGTTGTCAGGCTTTCGATTGCGCAGGTGCTCACCGTGATTTCTCAGAAGCAGAAGACGGCGCTCCGAGAAGTGTACAAGAACAAGAAGTACTTGCCTCTTGATCTTCGCCCCAAGAAGACTCGTGCTATCCGCCGCCGCCTCACCAAGCATCAGGTATAATGCTGACTTTCTGCAACCTATTGCGTTTTTACTTATTTTGTTTGCTGATTTTTTGTTATTACGAACTAATTACTGACTTGCATTTTGTCATAGCGATTGTTGATGTTTATGTGAATGTATGTGTTCATGTTTCAACTTAAATTGAACGCTGTTGTTTGATTGTTTTTCATTAAGATGACCTACATGTACTCTAATTGTTTGATTAACTTTTGCCCTATATTTGGATGTATGCACAGTCTTTAAATGGCTGAACATTGTTTAAAACTGCTAAGTTGTTCTCCTATCTTTTGTCTGCAGTCGTGTCGATTATCTGCCTAACAAAACTCTTAGGTTCGCTTTATTGTCTGTTAAGGATTAGAGACTTCATTTCCATTTAAATGGCTTGCTGTATACAATTATTGTCTCTAATTTTGTCTGAAGTTTAAGGTAACTAAACTACATGAAAAGGAGAGATTTCTGAATGGCGTAAATGATTTATGTAGCATGTTTAACTGAGTTTGTCAATGATACGTATATCTTTACTGTTGTCCCTCTTCTTGTACTTAAGTGTAAGGGAATTCTCGATTCTCTGTAATCTGAAAATCTCCCTTGTTTATTAAATTTCATCCTAAGGTCTCTTCACATGAATATCCATGTATTTGTGCATGTGCGATTTGATTCTCTCTCCCAGATGGATCTGATAAGTTTTTATGGCGCATGTTTTTATTTTAACTGTTCGACATCAAGAAGTTTACGATTTGATCGGAAATGCTGAGCCTTTAGATAACTATAGTATTTATGCTGTCCAGAATAACCAGCACATAAGTGTGCTTCATTAGTGAATGTAACTTTATGTTACCTAGAATTACTATCAGTGGTTTAACCTTTTGGTTTTGATCCTTGTTTCAGGCATCTTTGAAGACAGAGAAGCAGAAGAAGAAGGAGATGTATTTCCCTCTAAGAAAGTATGCTATCAAAGTTTAAGTTAGCTTTTGCTTGAAGCAATTTTGTTTCTGTTGCCTGATCTTAAGGATAACAATATTTTGTTTCAGTGAACTCTTTTAGATTTTTGCAATTAGTTAATGGTGTTGTTGAGACATGAAATTCAAGTACGGGTTGTCCTATTTTTACGAATTTACATTATCTTCAAACAAGAAAGGTCATACTAACTCTGGGTGGTTACATTAACTTGCATAATGGTTGGCCCTCGTTGCTAAAAATCACATTATTGCTAATGATCTGTTATGGTGGTTCGCTTTATATCATGCATGTTGAGTTCTTCATTTGAGTCTGCTTTGAATTCTTTCGTACTTTTCTATTCCTTTTATTTTCCCTGTTGGTGGATGGGGTACTTGAATTTTGTATACTGGCTTCAGTCTTGCAGGGGAGGTTACAGCTTCTGAAGCTTGTTTAGTTGATCTGATTAAGGTTGATTTTAGCTCTAAAAGGTTTTTTTTTTAGAGTAAGCTCCTATGGTTATTGGACTGTCTACTTGGTTTATTCAACTGGTTTGCTGAAATTTGTTAGTAGTAATTTGTGGTGTTCTGAATTTTTCACTTTTTAGTACAGAATAATTATGTACACACACTGAAGATGATTCAAACTTGTGACCAACCTGTTGGAGTCGGGTTTACTAAATTTGCTGTAATTATGTTCTAATGGATAAATTCATGTAGATTGGAACTCGGTCCAGTGAATCTCACGTCAAGTGTTTTACACTACACTAAAATATGAAAGTTAAAAGAAAAAAATAAAGTATTCTCTCTATTTCACTCAAAATGTTTCATTTTTTTTTTGGCATTTTTAGTATGTTTTTCCATACTTCTTGATGATGGATTTCAAAATAAATTTTTGAAGATTTTTTTTTTTTTTTTTTTTTTTTTTTTTTACGAGATACTATAATGTTTGTAATGCCGAATTTGCTTCAGATGCATAACTTGACTTGCTTGATTTACAGTTAGCTAGTTCCTTAGTATCATTACATTTTTTAGCTCGGCTCCATATAATCTTGGTAGTTTGTATAAATCAGACTGTAATCGTGATATTTATTTTCGTAATTTTCAGGTCTGTTATTACACTGACAGAGTAAAAATGCAAAGGGTCGTGATCTTGAGACAATTGGTTTAATTTTGTAATTTTACCTTATTTTTAATTAGCGAGTAATTTTAAAACTTAGAATTTTATGTTTAGACATTAATGCCCTTTAACTATTTAATACTAATAAAGACTGTAATCAAATTTAATGTGTTCCATAATTAATTCGAATAAAATCAAATCTAATTTAGTCCATAATGATAATTCAATCAACTAATTATTCTATAATTATACGTAATAAACTATTTCATTCCAAAAACTAACGTTACACAATCAAATTTATTTTTGTTGTAATATATCTTGGAGTATCTTGGAAATATATTATCACATATTATAGATAGACAATCCCTAACCCTAACCATAGTTCCTTGTACCAAATCTTTAATTTTCTCTCAACATATTTTTTCTCTTTCACTGCAGAATTTCTCTCTACTAGGATTATGATTAATTCTATTAAATAGAATTTGTTCCGATAATTCTATTAATTAACCAAAGAGATTTATCATCCAGAAAGAGAAAAAGAGAAAAATCGTAAAGCGTTCCGTTCCCCAACGGATCTAAATTGGTTGTGATAATTATGCAACTAAATCATGCAAAGAATAGAGTTATTTATCTTCAAGAGCATATGGGGTAATCTATGGGTCTAGATTACTAGGATATGCCACTTTCCTCTGAATTCATTGACTTTGTTGGCGTCTGACATGAATTCTAGAACTTGAATTCTGGAACTTGGATCTCCTTACACTCGACTCTGACTTTCACGTCTAGACTAGGGTTGCAAGCAGAATGAAAACTTTATTCTATTGAGATGTAAAATAATAAAATTAACCAATATCAATTTTGAATTTTAAATTAATTTTTTTTATATTTTAGTTAAGGACAAATTAATCAACACCGATTATTATAACATGAAGGACTTTTATGTCAAAAAATTATTTTACAAATGGGAAAATATTCTTAAAGTTCACACTACAAGAAAATCCTAAAGATCAACACTAAATTTATAAATTTAACACACGCACACACACCAAATGAGTCTAAGAATATTTTCCATGTATAAGTCCAATAACAAAAGCGTATTCGATTCTCAAACATTTCCATATGTAAGTACAATATACCTAAACTTGGAAGGAATATTAAAATTTAAGAGCATACCCATCCCAACCCAAATAGAAAATATACGAACGCGTCCTATTTAAAATTAATTTAAGATTGAATTCCGCGTAATTTGCATCCATCGTCATAAAGAATAGGTGATACACTGACAGTATCCTTCTCTTCTCAGCTAATGACAACCTGTGTGAAAATTATATTTACTAATTGTAATTACCGAAAACGCATAATTACTTAGCTTGCAATGACCTAACATAAAACATTTGGGTAAAACAAAAGGGGTGAAAACGAGTAAAGCCTAACCCCACTTTTTGTACTGCTCCATTTAGTATTAGTTTCGCAGCTTGGATAGTACTAGTACTGGTAAACTTATTTATAACTTTAGTATGAAAGTAAAGTTTTCCTAACTGCACTTCCAAAATACTATTACAAATTAATTTGGAAAGTTCAATAAGCATTTTTTTTTTTTACATGTTAACGCACATTCAAGCGAAAATGGAATTTGTTGAACATCATTCTCAATGTTCTAAAAGTCGTCAGTCGCTAGTTGGGCGGTGGAGGGGAGACTAGCGCCTAGGCGGTTAGGCGGGAGCCTTGTCGGGGCCTAGGCGGATTAAAAACATATTACTTATTTTTATTATATTTACATTATGTCATCAGTTAGAAACTATATTGCATATATTATTCATAATTTTATTACCAAATTCATAATAAAAACATAGAATATGATAATTAATAGTCCAATTCAATAAATTTCATAGTGTATAAAAAAATTTATAACTTTCAACATAATATCAGTATGTATTGAATTCAATATTTGTAATCTAACTTAACTCTAAATTCGTCTAGACATCCAAATCACGTATGGAAACAACATAGTTAACGTAAATATCGATTAAGCATACCTAGAGACTAATTAAACTTTAATATGACCAATAGTTAGAATGTCGCTAAATGCCTAGTCGGATTTATCATTAGTCGGGTCGGTGAGGTGCCACCTAACGCCTAGACGGGGACTAAGCGGACCTAGGCGGGGACTTTTAGAACACTGATCATTTTTGAATCTTGATTATGAGTATACGCCAGCCTAAAATATTATATTGTACAAACTAATAAGATTGTTTATGAGGTCAGGAAATACTTTTATTGCCTTTTTAAAGAAATAAGAAATACTTTTTTTTAGAGCTTGGGAAAGAATACATTATGACGTAATCACAACACGTTTTCCTTAAAACGGAAGTTGGATGTTCTTTCCCATGGCCGTTCGTATTTATCGTCAACGCTTTTGACAGTCAATTACTTTCCATACATTTTCACTCTTTTTCCGTTTTTATTTTTATTTTTCGTGTCTAAGAAATTCCTCTGTTTTATTTTAGGTTAATCTGACTATTACAATGTAGTCAAGATCTTCTGATCAAAGGTCTCCTAATTCGTGACTATTTTTCTTCTGCTAACTTTGGAATAAAATATATATAGTTTAAATTCATGATAATATAATGTTTTTCTATAATTTAAAAGTTTTCATTGGAGTGAAATATAAATACCACACATATCCTCGATCTATTTTATTCATTCGTTCACTCGCTTCAAAATCTCGACCAAAATCAAATTTTGCAACTCCAGAATAAATTCACAGTATGAATAGTAATAGTAATACTAACACTACTTATCATCACCACCTCTACTCCGGCCCACCCATGTCGGCGCCGCCCATTCGCCACCGCGGTCACTCAGAGATCACGGCCGACGAAAACGTAAACAAAGCCAGACATATAATAAAGAGATGGGAAGTAGAATGCGGAAAATTGGAAAGCTACTCTACTCTGTTTCTCGCTGACAGAAAAGAAGGTCAGAAATTGTTGGAAGCTACAATCAGCCTTCAACATGCCATGAACTATTACGTGAAGCTGAGTACGACTCCAGAAAAACTCGTCGAATCTCAGGAATTGATGCAGATCGCGATAAACAGAATCAAATTTGAATTCTACTCCATTTTGCATGCTAACAGAGGAAATCTCGGTTCCGATTCCTTCTCCGGCAATACGGCGAGATCTCCAGCGGCGGAAGCTGAAAGAGCGATGGAGGATTTGAGGAGCGTTTCGGAGTGCATGATCGCATGTGGTTATGGAAAAGAGTGCGTCGGTATTTATCGAATTGTAAGAAAATCCATCATTGATGAGACGCTTTATCGATTGGGGATTGAAAGGTTAAGCTATGCTCAATTGAAGAAAATGGAGTGGACGATTCTGGAGAAGAGGATCAAGGTATGGCTTCGCTCTGTGAAAATCGCGGTCCAAACCTTATTTTATCGCGAGAAAGTCATATGTGATGCGGTCTTCTCTTCGAGGGCGAAGATTGCGGGGGCGTGTTTCGCCGGAATCTTAACTGACGCGGCGGCTGATCTATTTGCCTTCGCTGAGAACGTTTGCAGATGTAAGAAGGTTCTGTCGCCGGAAAAAATATTCCGGCTGCTGGATCTCTATGAGGCGATCTCCAACTTGTGGCCGGACATTCAGCTCATCTTTTCCGATAAACTCTCTGCGGCGGTGGTATCGCAGGCGGCGGCGACGCAGATGAAGCTCGCCGAGAAGGTTAGGGCAATGTTAGGCCAATTCGAAGAGGCGATTCGGAAGGATTCGTCACGACCGCCTCCAGGCGGCGGCGTCCACCCCCTCACGCGCTACGTGATGAATTTCCTCGTTTTCCTCGGCGATTACAGCGCCGCCGTGTCCAACATCGTGGAGGAGGATTGCCCGGTGAAAGTGCGAACTCCTCCACCGAAATACCGTTTCTCCAGCCCCGCCTCCGGTGGCGAAGCAGACGCATCGACGGCGGAGATCAGCCGTCTCCTCGCGTGGTTAACTCTGGTCCTCCTCTGCAAGCTAGACGGCAAGGCGGCGGCGTACAAGGACGGGGCATTGTCATACTTGTTCATGGCGAACAACCTAAACTACGTCGTTTCGAAGGCACGGAGCTCCAATCTAATCGGGCAGGATTGGGTCCGGAAACACGAGTTGAAGGTGAAAACGTACCTAGCCAATTACGAGAAGGCTGGTTGGGGTAAAGTAATCGCCGCAGTGACGCCGCCGTTGAAGGTGAGGGAATGTTCGGAGAAATTCAGAGTTGGTTTCCAAGAGGCGTGCAGGAGGCAGAGTTCGTGGGTCATACCCGACCCGAAAATCCGGGAAGATGTGAAGATTTCATTGGCTAACAGGATAGTTTCGGGTTATCGGGTGCTATGCGAGCAGAGCAGAATGGCAGGGATAGTTGTCAGATATGCCCCCCAAGATTTACATAATTACTTGTCCGACCTGTTCACCGCTACATCCTGAAAACTGTCTAGAGTTTGGAGGTTTCGGTTGGGATAAAATACTGTTTTATTGTCTAGGTAGTATTCTTAAGAAAGATGACCATATAAGTAACGTGAGTTTCTATATCAATGCTATGTGTAAACTCTTCTTCTCCAATTCATCATTGTATAAACTCTTGAATAATAATTTTAAGAGTTTATATATTTTGGAGAATTCTGCGTTTTTTTCTGGTCCAACACGTAACAAAAACCAGAGTCCCTCTAATGTACTTGGGTTTTGAAGGAAGGCTTCTTTTTTTTTTTCCCCCCCTTGGAATTAAAAGGAAATCACTTTATCGAAATCTTGAAATTTTAGAAATCAAAATAGGAATAATTAAATATACAGGAATGCTCCCCTACTCATGGTGAACATTCTTGATGTACCCACCAGTTGATGTGACATTGTCATGTCAATAAATTTTTCTTTAGGGTTTAGTTATTGTTAGTAGGATTTAATTATTTTAGTAGGGTTTATTTTTATAAAATATATTAATTAATTTTTCCTTAAATATAATGCCGACACTTCAACTATGACACATTAAATATGCTCACGGTAGATAGGAGAGCATTACTCATGAAATATGTTTAGAGAAGGGGAAACTCTCTCTCTCTTTTTTTTTTTTTTTTTTTAAGGCGATACAAGGAGTGGAAAGTTGGAAAACACATAACCAAATAGCTATGATCAATTGTTTTTGATCGATTTTTTAGCAAAATTGATTTTGAGCATTTATTATTATTATTATTATTGTTGTTATTATTATTATTATTTTGCCCATTCTTTTTAGAATTCGTATTTGATATCTCATATCGGAACAATTCATACCAAATGCAGATATCAAATATCAGTCTCATACTCTTACCTGATATCTGATACTCATACTCCTATATCGGAATAATTCATACCAAATGCAAATATCAAGTATCAATCTCATACCCTTACCTGATATCTGATACTCATACCCCTATTTGATATCTGATATACCAGTATATGAATACCAAGCATGCCCTTAGCTACAACCAGAATGGGTCGCACAAAAAATAAAAAAATAAAAAGATATTTTATCAAACGGTGTTAACAAATCCGTCATGGAGGGAGTGTTTTTGCCCAATTTTAGGAATGTTAGGGTGTTGGTAGCTCCGTTTTGTTAAGGTTATATTTGCTCTGAGGTGGCAACGTTGAGGGTGCTACTTTTTCCATTTTGAAAGAAATAGTTGACAAATATAGTTTTTACTCATCAAATTAGGATAAGAAGTTAATGGTTTTGGGCGAATTGTTGTTAGTTCATATCTCGTTGCATGCGATTATCTTTAATTGTCGAATTTATTGCTTCTCGAGTTTTTTTTTTGCATTTTGTAGGAAAATGAGCATAAATTTGGCAATAAGGAGGAAGACATGTCGATGCTCGGAGCAAGAGAAGCCCGTAGAAAAAGACGGGATACGAATTGGAGCTCGAACGAGGAAGAACGAGTCGAAGAAGCGAAGAAGCTGGAAATGAGCTGAGGAGCAACCCAGCGCGCGCCCGCTTCAGAGAGGGGGCTGGGTCGCACGCTCAAGAAGGAAGCTCGTGCTGTCCCGCGTGCCCGCGCCACTCCTCCCCATTCTCCCGAATTTTGTATTTTTCTCTCCCTATCTTTCCATATTATTATACTTTCACCCCCATTTCTATCTTTTCTAAATTGCAATTTTTACCCCATCTCACAAGAACATATAAATAGGAGTTGTGGCTCACATTTCTAGGTTAGAAACCTCTTGAGCAAGCCATCACACACACACTACACCTAGAACACACACCAATTCTTAAGAGGAGATTCATCCACACTTGGGAACATTTGGAGAAGAAGCATCAAGGGTCAAGAATCAAAGCTTGGAAATCGGATTTGATTTCTCAATTTCTCTTTTCTATAGTATTTATTTTATGATTTCTTTGTATTTGGAGATTATGCTAGTTATGAACATGTGTAGCTAATTTCCTTTATTCTAGAGATTTGGCTAAGTGATTTTATAATGGATTGTGATTGATCATGCTATTCTATGATTGAGTTTTTGCGTATTCTTATTAATCATGCTTTAAATGCTTGTTTAATTGATTAGCTACCTTTTTGTTGGTCCCGAAAATGACTAACACACGTAGAGAGGGGGGGGATGAATAGTGTGTTGAGAAGTGTTTAACTTCTCTTCGATTTTTTGGCCTCTTGCGAAGCGTGACGCTTTGAAAGTGTTTCACGCTTTCAAAGCTTCTTGCTAGGCGAGTGGTGCGGTGCGTAATGTGGTGAGCTACTATACTCGCTTTAGTTATCTTGCACTTAAAACAGTTTATCACTTAGAGTGAGTGTGTGTGTTATGGATAATCAAAGCATAAAGAATGTAAAGCGCATAACACAATAGTTATAGTGGTTCGGAGGTTACGCTCCTACACCCACTCTTACCACCTTCACTCGGTGATGAACTTCACTCTCATCCCTTCACTCAGTGATGGAACTTCACGCTAAGCTTGGGGTTTACAACGGGCACCCAAGAGCCTATGTGAGTTTATACGATTTGCACTCACGAGCTTATGAGTTTATGCAATAGGCACTCACGAGCCTTACAACCTTTACAAACTAAACTCTCAAACTAGGTTTGGGTTCGTATAGTTTCCAACTAATGAGAAATCCTTTTACAATGAAGCATAATGTAGAAGGCTAGGATTTCTCTCTAAGGCTTATGGATATAGAAGTTGAAGCCTTATTGATAAACTAGAAGGTTGAGATCCAAAGATCTTTTTGGGAGAGATGTAGGATGGTTTCTACTATGTTTGCTTTCTCTCCCATCATCATTTCTATGTAGCTTGAACCTTCTATTTATAGTAAGGGACACTAATCTATCCGTTGGAGAGATAGAGTGCGTGTTCCTTACTTGTCTAATCCGAATTTTGAATTCTTCTTTGATAGAGCACAGTCCTAGGAAGATAGCCGCTTGACTAGAGGAGCCTAGCCATGTGCATTCGGCGATTAGACACTTCACAGTCTGTTGAGCAATCTGGAGCGGACACGTGGTCTGGCAGCTGACACATCTCACCTGCTTGTCAGACGCTCTCGCTCAAGCTGAAAGCGCGCTTTGGCCCCTAGAGGCGCTTTGGTGAAAGCGCGCTCTGGCCCTGGAAGGCGCTTTGGCCCTGAGAGGCGCTTTGACCTGAAAGCGCGCTTTGGCATTCTTCAGACAGACGCTTTGGCTTTCTTCATGCACTTTGGCATTCTTCCAGACAGGCGCTTTGGCTTTCTTCAGACATGCGCTTTGGCTAAACGCTCTAAAGTTACACTTAAGATGAGAGTTCCCTAACAAATGGGCTTTTCTAATATATTAAAATATACTTTGTAACTTGAGCAGGATCATCAAAGATCGTAAGGTAAATATTCTATGAGGGTTTTGGAATCCAATCAAAATACAATTGAATCCCAGTTCCCCCTTAACAATATATCCTAACAATTTCCCCCTTTTGATGATGCCAAAACCCGAATGAAAAATAAAATATCCTATAAACTTACGGGTGGTGAGATAGGCGCTTTGGATGTCAAGGATTTTCTTTTCCACTTGAACATCACTGAAATCTTCAATTTCTTCAATGCTTCCTCACTCCTTCCCCCTTACTATTAAATGATATTTTTCATTCCCATCTTTCCCCCTTTTTGGTATCATCAAAAACCACAATGATTTGATACTACTTGGAAGCTCCACGGAAGGCAGATCACTACATTGCTGAGGGTTGAGGCGGGGTATCTTCAGAGCGTAAGAGAAGCTAGAAATGCTGAAGCACATCCAGGTAGACGCTTTAGGAGAATTTCCTCTCAAGCTGATGGTTCGCCCTTAACTCGATATCCCAACAATCAGCGAGACGTTCTCCATGTACTGCATATACTGCTTGCCAGGTTTTGATATATTCTTAGGAAGACAGTAATAGGAAAGTGATCTCCAACTCTGTTTCACAAACTCGTCTGATCATCATCGTCAGAGTCTGTGTGAGTGAAAGCGTCGAGGAAAACGCTCACGCTTTGAGATGGACGCTTCGTTGACGCTCTTGCAGTCAAAGTGTTGGATGTACTTTCTTCACGCGCTTTGAACTTCTCTCGCTTGACTTGAGAGTGGGAAAGTTGAGCTATTCCCGGTCGCTCTTCCAAATCGAACTCAATCGCTTTAAGTTCGGAAAAGAGCATTTCCGGAGACAACGCTTCAAGATCCTTGGTGGACAAAAATATTTCTTTTATATTTTGCCACTTCCCATCAAGAGCGCGGATGATCTTCTTGTTGACTTCCTCGTGGGAGAGATTCTTTCCAAACGAGCTCACAGCTTCAAGGAGGTTCAAGACACGGGTCTCAAACGCTTCAATCCTTCATTCATCCTCATTGCAAGATCGTTGAATTCTTGCAAGAGTGCTGAAAGCCTCTACTCTTGGATCTTCTCCGAGCCTCGGGCAAGCGAGCCTAGAGTCTCCCACATCTCCTTGGCGGATTTGCACTTCATGATGCGAGGCAGGTAAGCGTCGGAGACGGTTGTTTGAATAATGTTGCGAGCAATATTATCCAAACGCTCTAGCCCAGTGATGGGACCACGCTCCATCACTTCCTACATGCGGCTGTGAACTGAGTTGAGATGCGATTCCATGCGAAATTTCCATGTGGAAAAATCTTCAACTGAGTACTAAGGAAGCGTCACTATAGACATACTAGAAGATCTATTAGCAAATGCAGTATGCAGTGAGTGAGGTTTTAAATGCAAGATTTTTAGAAAGATCAGTTCAGGTAGACCTATTATAGCGCTTTTGCGCTACCAATATTCAGAAACAGAGGTCAGTTAGAACCCTTGCTCTGATACCACTTGTTGGTCCCGAAAATGACTAACACACGTAGAGGGGGGAAGGTGAATACGTGTGTTGAGAAGTGTTTAACTTCTCTTCTATTTTTCGGCCTCTTACGAAGCGTGACGCTTTGAAAGTGTTTCACGCTTTCATAAAGCTTCTTGCTAGGCGAGTGGTGCAGTGCGGAATGTGGTGAGCTATTATACTCGCTTTAGTTATCTTGCACTTAAAACAGTTTATCACTTAGAGTAAGTGTGTGTGTTATGGATAATCAAAGCATAAAGAATGTAAAGCGCATAACACAAGAGTTATAGTGGTTCGGAGGTTATGCTCCTACATCCACTCTTACCACCTTCACTCGGTGATGAACTTCACTCTCATCACCTTCACTCAATGATGGAACTTCACTCTAAGCTTGGGGTTTACAACGGGCACCCAAGAGCCTATGTTCGCTAATATTTTTGACTACAAACCGCAAGTGCACGGTGTAGGTGTAGATAATGGTAAGCAAGAGTATCGTATCCACAGAGACCGATGTAATTAAATAAATGAATACTACTAACAAACACAACCACGTTATAAAGACGGAATCAACAAGTGAGGTGGGGGTTTTCTAACAACTAAACAAACATAAACAAAAATACTAAATAAAGATAAATGATCCTAGAGCATGTAATCCTTCTACGTTTTGGGTAATTGATACAAGATATTATCAACCACTTGAATTCTCACGAATGTAGGAGTAATCGCTAGACTCAATCTAACCTCCCTCTCGGGAAGCGCTAAATATGTAGATTAGTTGACATCCATACCCTTTCGGTCTCCGAATAATCAACTAACTCCCTAAACCCTCGGATTAATCGTCTCCTCACAAACATCTACCAACCTTTCGGTCTAGCATCAAATCAATGTTATGCATTCATTCTACCATATCAATAAACCACGCTCTCTCGAATCTAGATTTATCAACACATAATCATAAATGGTGATCAATCATTCACACATATCAATAGACCAATCAAATGCATAAACACCGTGAGAAAGGAAGAAAATCAACTTAAATCAACAAGCCCAAACCATAGAGTTCATAAAATCCCTAGAATCTATGAGTTTAGCAAATCATAATAAAGATAAACAAAATATATACAGCACGAAAAACATAAACTCAAGATACGCTCAAATCAGAGACGAAGTCTTCTCCATGAAGCACCCAAAGCTTGAGCCCTTCTTCTCCTTCCTTTCTCTTCTCTCTAGAAACCTAGTGTGTGTAGTGTGTGTTTGGGGCGGCTGAATGATCCTTAATATCTTATTTTCCACGCATTTTATAGAGAAACCATAAAGTAAGTCGATGTCTGCATTGAACGCACGGTCCGTGCGACAGGAATGTGTTGACGCACGGTCTGTGCATCTCTATTTAGTGAGGGGCACCGCCTTTGACTTCTCCGGCACGGTCCGTGCGTGATTACTTGGACGATCATATTTTCTTCGACTTCAGCGTACGGTCCATGCTCTTATGTGTCTCTCAGCGCACGGTCCGTGCTCAGGTACAGAAATTTTCAGAACCTCTTCGACGTATATGCACGGTCCATGCTCTTGGTGGTACCTGGAGCACAGTCCATGCTCTGCTCTTAGGCCCGAGACTTGATGGTTTCTTCGACTTCTCTTGATCGTTTGATCCTCCATTAATGCACAAGCCTATCTAGGCTTAAAACCCTTTAAAAAACCTACTTTTAGGATATAATAGATCAAACACGTTATCCGGATCACAAAGATAGCATTGAATCAATAACTCATTTAAAACCACAAATTCTACCCAACATTGCAATCCAAAAGAATAGAAAATACATTGAAAAATCATGTTTATCAGCCTATGTGAGTTTATACGATTGGCACTCACGAGCCTATGAGTTTATGCGATAGGCACTCACGAGCCTTACAACCTTTACAAACTAAACTCTCAAACTAGGTTTGGGTTCGTATAGTTTCCAACTAATGAGAAATCATTTTACAATGAAGCATAATGTAGAAGGCTAGGATTTCTCTCTAAGGCTTATAGATATAGAAGTTGAAGCCTTATTGATAAACTAGAAGGTTGAGATCTGAAGATCTTTTTGGGAGAGATGTAGGATGATTTCTACTTTGTTTGCTTTCTCTCCCATCATCATTTCTATGTAGTTTGAACCTTCTATTTATAGTAATGGACACTAATCTATCCATTGGAAAGATAGAGTGCGTGTTCCTTACTTGTCTAATCCGAATTTTGAATTCTTCCTTGATAGAGCACAGTCCTAGAAAGATAGCCGTTTGACTAGAGGAGCCTAGCCCTGTGCATTCGGCGATTAGATACTTCACAGTCCGTTGAGCAATCTGGAGCGGACACGTGGTCTGGCAGCTGACACATCTCACCTGCTTGTCCGACGCTCTCGCTCAAGCTGAAAGCGCGTTCTGGCCCTGAGAGGCGCTTTGATCTGAAAGTGCGCTTCTGCTTTCCTTCAGACAGACGCTTTGGCTTTCTTCAGGCGCTTTGGCATTCTTCCAGACAGGCGCTTTGGCTTTCTTCAGACAGGCGCTTTGGCTAAACGCTCTAAAGTTACACTTAAGATGTGAGTTCCCTAACAAGCGGGCTTTTCTAATACATTAAAATATACTTTGTAACTTGAGCAGGATCATCAAAGATCGTAAAGGAAATATTCTATGAGGGTTTTGGAATCCAATCAAAACACAATTGAATCCAGTTCTCCCTTAACAATATATCCTAACACTTTTAAACATATTAATTGATATTTGGTCAAAATTCGGGAGATGAGATTCAATATAGGATTGTGATTAATAAGGCACTTTAATTCGATAAACCGGGAGGTTGAGAGTTGAGTGAGGGCAAGTGATCCTAAGCACTTTTGGAGTTATAGGCTAGCATTCGGTTGGGGACAACGTTTCTAGCTAGTAATCTACGGAATTGGTCATCCGGGAAGGGGCCAAGTTTACATTCGTGATCGCCTTATTAAGTAATTTCCAATCATAGGATTAGTGTGGTTATGATCAATTCACTTGCAAAATCATTGATGTCAAGTCTCTAGGATAGCTTTCCTCCTTTGATTTCCAATCACTTTGTTTACTTGCATGTTTTTATTCACTTAGTCTCTTTTGCTTTAAGTAGTTAGTTCTAAAATCAAACCAAAAATATTCGTTAGCTTAGATAAATCCAAGCAATTTAGTAATGGTACTTGCACTTCTATCGATCTAGTCTCCGAGGATCGACCTTGATTTCCATTGTGCTACGATTGAACCCATACACTTGTGGGAGTCTATTTAGTACGTGATCAATAGGGAGGTTAACCGCCTATGAATAAACTAAAGTATTAGAGTGTGAATTTAGTTACAATGGTGTTCTTTGTCCTTTTTTTTAAGTAAAATCGAAGACATACAATTCTGAAAGTAACACTTGTAAAGATGAAAAAAAAAAAAAAGTGATTGCTGATTTTCTATCATCCAAATTCGTGAATATACATTCTTCTTCTGCATAGTATTCCTAGTTAGGGCAGGTCTAACAAAATATGAGGCCTGAGGTGATATATGGTAAGTGGAAAAATATATTTTTTGTTCTTAAGATTTATTTTATATTTCTTCTTTACAAAACTTAAAAAAGTGCTATTTTCTATTAAATGTTGATAAAAGAAATGTAAGGTTATAATCTTGACGCATGTATATAAAGAAGAAAAAAAAGACTTTTTTTTTATTTAATGTTGATAATTGTATTGTAGTATATTTCTTCTTTGTAAACTAAAAAAATAAGCCATGGTAGAAAATAGGTCCTAGAGGAATGAAGGAAAAAACAAATCAATATATAAAAAGGAAAGAAAATATTAGGCCTTAGAGAAATATGAGGAAAAAAGGAAAAGAAAAATGTATAAAAACTAGGCCCTAGGGAAATGAAGGGAAAAAAATAAGGGTTATTATTTGAAATAACCATTTTGACTTTGTCAATAAAAATCATAGCCATCAACTTAATAAACATAAATTATACCCACTTTTTGGGCTTTTGGACAAAATTACCCTTCTGACTTTAACTTTATAGCTAGAACATTAACTTTTTCTCTCTTTTTTCTTTTACAACTTGTAATTTTTGTTTTGATTTCTCCCCTATTTCTCTTCTGATTTTTTTTTTATATTTATCAAATTACCTGAAATTTATTTATTTATTTATACTAAATTTATGTATTTTTGGTACCTGAAACTATATAATCTAATCGTCCACATCGAAATGGTGCTAGATAACTTGTCTCTATTAGAACTATTGGAACAATTGGAACAATTTAGTATTTTAGTTAGAACTATTGGAACAATTTAGTAATTTTCGTTCCAATAGAATGAAAACATCACTAATAAAGAATGAGGATGAGAAGAAAGAATGAGGGAGAGAATCAAAAATCTCAAACACATACAAAAAAAATAAAAATCCTAAGGTACAAGAAGTACCAAAGGTTACAACCAAGATTACACTCCAAGGCTACCTCTCCCAACACCTAATTCATCCTCTAATCTTCAAAAAAATCACAAAAATCTTCAAGCCTCCAAAAAATCGGAAGATATGAAATGCGTAGACCAAGCAGCAGCAAAGAAATGGCATAGTAGCCAAAGGGAAACAAGTAAAAAAAAAATATATATCGCAGAATCAGCCATGAATTCTCCCAAATAACCCGTTCCACTCCCTACATCTTATATGAATTTCGAAACTCCATCCACCCATATTCCTCCCTCTACAAGCGGCGGCGGTGCCTTCATCTCGACACCGAGCGTCCGGTCAGACTCGCCGCACTCTCTGCCCAAGCTCCGTCTCTGTCTCTTCCTGCCACCGATTGCGACAGCACGGCGGTCATCTCGGATGGCTGGCCGTTCCTCGCGTACAACGCGCTCTTCCCCTCCGTCGCCGCGCCAGCCATCACCACCCCACTGCTTGCCAGCCGACACCTCTTCTTTTGTCTCCTGCCCGACTTCTCCGACCGGCCTCTGCGTCCTCAACTCCAGCGCGAATGTCCCGTCGGCTGGATCGGAGCATATTGGCTCCCCCTCTCCTATCCAAATCACAGTTCAAAGAAGAAAGGGGAGAGGGAGAAAGAGGTTGGGAAAGACGGTAGGTTTAGGGTTTGAGAAGAGGATAGAGAAATAGATCTAGATCTGACGGGAGGGGACAGACAGGTCTTTCAATTGAAAAATAAGGGTATTTTCGTCCTAAAAAGTAAAGTATAATTTATACTTTTTATCTTATGGGTGCGATTTTATTTGCCTAAGTGAAAATGGGTATCCCATACCATTTTCACAAAAAATAAATAGTCCTTAGAGACATAAAATAACATAAAAAATAGGCCTCAGACAATGAGATAAAATAGGAAAAATATATATATAAAAAGTGAAGGAAAATAGAAAGTAGATGGTATTGCTTTAATGCTTTAGCCAAAAATCGAACTTGGGTGGAAAATTTAATATAAAAAAAGCTTTTCCACTAGGCTAATTTAACATTTGGTAAATATAATGACGCGTATATAATATAATTATACATACATGTTGGGAACCCTTTGATAGTTTTGATAAGGCTATTAGAAGCCACACTTAGACAATAGATTTTTTTTTAATTGCAACAGGCTGGTCTCCGTGTTTGGATCAGTCAAGCTTAACCCGGACAGGTTGCTATGTAAAGGTCAACGTTGGTAGTGCAACCTTGTACCTAATCTACTCAAACCTGTCATAATGTTCCTTTAGGTAATCTGTCTATGTAACCTGCTCCAACCATACTCGAAGATTTCTTGCGAAGATTACAGAGACTGAAAACAGTTCGAGGTATAGGAAGCTCGACCTGCAAAGTCCAACCTGAGCTGTGGCTGAGGAACCTGTCCTCAACTCAACGACTATAATTGTGTCAGTGTACGGGTCTGCATATCCTGACACACATACAACGACTTTATTTCAAATGCATCTCTATAAATACCTCAAATCATTCAGAAAGAAGGTACGGGAAACTCAAATTACAAGCCGAAACGCTGCAGAAATCTCAAGCTTAAAGATCACTCAATCAACACTCGAAATCACTAGAGCTTTCCCAAGTGTTGATCTTTGTAGATTTCTATTCTTTCTAGAAACTGTCTTACTAGAACACAACTCACACTCTCACTACCATCACTGTTGATATTCAGTGTAGTTGATAGAGTTGTATTCCTAACGGTGACAGCTTTTCACAGCTTTCTAGTTTGGATATTAGTGCTAGTTGTTTAGCATTAGTAAGATCGTATGTAAGTTTGTATGTAAAGTTAGAAGAGACACGACTCAAGAATCGTGCTAGATTCAGTCTAAAGAGAGACTTGAATTTGGACTGGAACCTCCACCAGTGTCAAAAGGAGCGAAAAATCTCAAGTTAAGGGATTACAGATTCGACGGAATCTGGCGTGGACGTAGGAGCTGTTTACTCCGAACCACAATAAAAACTCCTCGTGTTTCTCTCGCTATTTATTTCTTACATCTTTATTTACACAGTTTACATGTTCACAACCTGCACCACTGCAACCTGTCTTGCATAAACTGTTGCTGAACTGAAGTCTTTTTGAAAAATGTTTTGAAAAAAAAAAACTGTTAGCCAACCTTTCCACCAAACTTCCGCACACAGGTTAGTTTTGCAAGCTCAGCAGTTCACTGTTTGAGCTGGAAAAACTAAACTGCTCTGATAAACTGAAGTGACGACTCAGTAAGATCAAATTGTTTTGAAAAGTCAAAACTATTGGCTAATTGGTGTATTCCCCCCCCCCCCTCATACACCAATATCTATTTATCGGGACCTACAATACAATACGTTGCATCGGAGGCCTTAATTTTCCGGTGGCCTGAAGCGGGCACCTCAGCCGCCTCATGGTCGGGCCGGCCCTGTTCCTAGTGTGTAGAGTCCCTTTATAAACCAAAAAGTTGAATGTTATTTCTACTAGAATGTTAGCCGGCACGGTGCGGTAATTTCATTTAATAAAAAAATAAGTTGTTGCTTAAAAAAAAAAGCTGTATAACTTTATTTTGTAAAAATATTATGCAAATACATTTACAATTTACATATACAAACTCACCAATAGACCATCACATTTTGAAAAGTAATATCAAAGCCAAATTTTTTATATATCAAAGTCGTCATTTTCATTAGAGAAATCAAACTTATTTATTGCAAGTTGGGGGATAAAATTTAAAATTTCATTATACTTCACTAGAGAAATCAAATTTAAATATTGCAAGTTGGGGGATAAATTTTGAAATTTCTTTATTAAAGGGGAAGGGCAAATTGGTTTCGTTTTTTGGGTAGTTGAATTTTGTTTCTTTGTTTTTATTTTTTATTGGACAAATTGAAGAGTTTTATTTTTTTTTTTTCATTTTTAATTGGATAAATTGAGGAAAAAAGTGATAAGACATTAAATAGGTAAGTGTGGCTATTTTTTTTTTCTTTCTAAAAGAATTATTTTTTCAACTTTATCTAATGAAAGTTACTATTTTTACTTTTTATTTATGAAGTGTTAGGATTTTTTTTATAAATGACATGTCGATAAAAAATTGAGTTAAAAAGAAATGCATAATAATTTTTGAGGAGTAAACGTGAATGTGAACATAAAATGTTAATCTACTTTAGCATATGGCGATGAGTTATATATTAAACAGTATCACAATTTAACCATATTGCAATCATAGCATTATCAACCAAACTATGTCATATTCAAAGAAACTCATATAAATATAACTCATTACAAATAATGGATTTGCTATTGCATCTCATGTTCTCTTCTCTCTACGTCTATGAAATTAAACATAGATCCATAAAAATTTACAGATGATTTTTTTTTTTTTTCATGATCAGAGGACACCAACTCAATTGAAAGAGAAACACTATTACGAACAAAATTTAAGAAAACCTTAGAAAATTTGAACAAGATAATACACAAAATTCAAGAAAACCTAAACCATAATCAACCACTATTATGAACAAAATTTAAGAAAACCTTAGAAATATTGAAATGGAATTGTGACTAACTTTCAATAAAAAATAAAAAATAAAAATAAAATAAAAAAAAAAAAAACCTTTCTACAGAGAATTGTGAATAACTAAATTTACAATAGAAATGGATGAAAGAGTAAATAATACTAACAAAAAAAATATACAAATCCTTCGATTCGGTATGTTCACTGAGAGTTACGGAAACATCTCAATAACGACGATCTGATCTCCACAGTCCTATATGAGCAAAATATTGATTGACATGGTTCCCAGTTTACTGAAAAACATGATTGTAGGTTCTACTTTATGTAATAAGAAATTTTATGTCTTTTTCTTATGTGAAATTGTGGATCATACATGGAATATTCCGATTATGTAGTGAAAATAATTGAAAATTTTGTAAAATCAAATACTCCCTCTGTCCCGCCGAAATGGTCTTGTTTTCCTTTTTGGGCCATCCCATCGAAATTGCCTTGTTTCCTAAAAAGAAATAATTAGTAAATAAAAAAATTAATTAATGAATAAAATTTTAATTAATGACTTTATTTTTCTTGAAATACTTATTTAAGATTAAATATATTTAAAAAAAATTAAAACTTTAATTATCAATCACACTTTACGAATTAAACATTCCTTCCTTAAATCCCGTGCCGAAAATAAATCAAGTCATTTCGGCGGGACGGAGGGAGTATTATTTTAATAGTGAATACTAAATCAATGATTAGCCACCAAAATCTATTTGATGCATCTTTGCCGGTAAATTGGTGAAAAGGAAAGGAAATATAGACTCGTTTTCAAAATTTCAGAAAAAACTAAAATCATCACATAATTAATGGGAGATTTCATACACATCGGAATCGAAATAAATAATAGTACCTTAATTTATGAATTTAACCAAATTATTCTTTGCACAATGATCGAATAAACAACCATATCGCTTCCTTCCGGGTTCTCAAATTCTGATCCATTTTCAATGCTTCATGGCAATTGCAGGTAGACTGTTCCACAATTTTCACCGTGTTTAGATTACATTAACGCATAAGTTGAAAAATGTATGATGTAAATTTGTGAATAGAATAATTTAATTTTCAGCGATGGGGGCGTTCGATTTTGATGGCTTTTATGGGCCACTGTGGCAAGAATATATTTATATATTGATTAGGAAGTAACGTTTCATCATAAGATGTCTGTTGGAATTAATCACAATTCTTTTTTATTTTAAAAATAAAATAAATAAATTATTTAAAAAAAATACCAATCTACCCTCTATACTTTGTTTTTATATAATATATATATAGATTTGAACAACTAATTTTTGTTTCTATTTGAACCAAATTATAGGCATTTCAAGTATATGCATTGAAATCATACATCAATTGCCTATAGAATCGAGCTTTTTTGTTCAAGTAGAATGAGGACTTCATAGAAGCGGCCGCATGATTTGGAATCAATAAGGGCATATTTAAATCTTGGGTTATTTTATTCTAAATACATGAATTTTCAACAAGTTTCGGTTTTTCCCCTGAACTACTAAATTTTATTGTAAATACATGAACTATCAATTTTTCCGAAATTTCTCTCAAATTCAAATTCCGGCAAAATTAATACTGATGTGGCGCCGGAATTCTGTGACACCTTGCTAGCTACACAATTCTTAGTTTCTTACATTGGAATTATTGTTTGCTCCTTGTGCAAAGAAATGAATAAAAACGTTGGGCCTTGGAAATTTAATATTACTTCCCATACTGCTGCAAGATGGGACTGCTGCAAGATGGGCCTATACTTGTCATCCCAAACCCAAACAATTATATCTAATTATGTCCTAATTTGATTCTTCGTGTTATTCAATGGCCGTAATGCAATGGGCTATCGGCCCACTTATATATGTAAATGCTTGCTATAGGCCTAAACAACTACTCCATCCGCAACATTTATACATAGCTCTTTTATTATTTTAATCAGTTTAAATAAAAAGTCTTTTTATAAATGGAACGGAAGGAGTACTATGTTGATAATAATATTGTTTGAGCTATTTTGTTATAAATCCATAAATTTTACTCCTTCTATTTCACCCATTTTACACCTTTGTTTTTGGGACTTTCTGGTATGTTTTTTCACGTTTCTTGATGATGAGTTTTAAAATAGATTTTTGAATATTTCTTTCTTTTATGGGATACTATGACTGTCGTAGTATCCCGTAAAAGAAAGAAATCTTCAAAAATCCACTTTAAAACCCATCATCAAGAAGCGTGGAAAAACATGCAAAAAAATCTCAAAAAACAAAGGTGTCAAATTGGGTGAAATGTAGGGAGTATTAAATTTTATTTTTTTTTCATAAATTATAATTTTGATTTTAGATAAACAAAACAAACTATATTTTTTTAGAAAAAATTATCCAAATCAATTTTCAATCAAATCAAAACTGACATGGTATGCGTTTACTTTACTCTATTAAATTATAGATATAAAAGTTGCGAATTTTAGACTTCACAAATTTTCAATCAATATGATTTCCATTTTAGGGCGAGGTTATTCTATTGACCACATTGTTATAAACATACTAGGGTTCATCACATTGTATACTATGCATCACCAAAAATTGAAACAATGCGGCGACGTTTCGAATTTTGGTGCCACGTTAGTTTGAATTTGATTCCAAATGAAGTTCTGGAAAGGTTGATAGTTTGTTTATTAGATCAAGTTCAAAGTTTGTGGGAAAAATTATAGTTTGGAAAAAGTTTATAAATTCAGAGCGAAACCTTATTGTTTTAATTTTGTTGCCCTATTTCTTTTCATATATAGAAGAACTATAGAGAAACATCGACATTAACTCGTCGGCCACAGATTAATTTATCAAAACTTGTAAAAAAAATATAACATCTTCTCGACGTACCAATAAATCAGCAAAATAAATCTCTCTAATCTAAGACGATTTTGTAGATATTTTCTTAAGGTAATAATAGACTTCCATATGCCTTTATGACCAATATTTAATTAGTTGACAAGTAATGTCATAATCAGTAACCTAGGTTAAACTCAGAGGAGTCCATTAAAAAAATGGTTACAATAATTTAAACGTTTATTAAAATTTAAAAGATATGATGTATTGTGTGACACGTACACTACTAGTCCTTTACTAGGTAATTTTATTTTTTTGGTTTGAGAAAACTATTTCTAGGTACTTGATTTAATATCACATGTTCTATTTTGCAAAGTAATAAGACGAAGACGGTTGCAATAAAGAGATTAAATACACACTTAATGCACATACGTTGGCTATATATAGCTAGCATGTAACAAAAATTTAATCGGTAGACTTCATATTTGTTACTAGCTTATGGGCAAGACACACACGTGAACCTAATAAGAAAAGTGAAAAACTAATAAGAAAAGTGAAAAATCATAAAAAGCAAATATGATTATTACCCTATATATGTATAGAACTCGTCATTTCTAAACTACAATAACGTACAAATATCGGTACATATATTTTCTACTATTTTATAGAAGTTACATTTATTATAGGTTAAAGTGTTAATAGCAACATAATACCAATTTTTTTTTTTGCAAATTGAACCCGACTTCTGAAATGCTGCAAGTAAATATATATACTCAACCTTTGCAATTGTTGCAAATTCGATCTATACAATATTCTTGAGACTTATATCTTTTTTATCAATAAAAAAATTGTGATGTTTATGAATATGACAAAAATTCGGCGGCCCACTGTATCTTGGGATTCAAAATAAAAACAATATGACTAATTATTAATAATTGGGATCCAAATAACTACTTAAGTGCTACTTAGTTGCAGTCGCAGAAGTAGTTGACATCCAATGAAAATTTATTCCACGGTCCACTATATCTTTATTGTTTTTCTCAATTTCTTATAATTTCTGTTAATTTAGCATTAAATTCTCTCTCTCTCTCTCTTTTTTCCGGCTTAGTCAAAACTCAAAAGGCGCCACATGCAACATTATCTCATCGTCTTTGAAGTCTGAACTCTCATGAACAGTATTATATATATTTCTTCTTCTTCTTCTAGAAGAAAATTTCAATAACTCATAAGATTTCTTCCGATTATTCTACAAGATGGCAGTAATCTCCGTATAAATATAAGTCTATGGAAAATAAATTTATTAACAAAATGCTCATAAAATGTGCTACAAATTAATTAAAGATAAGCATCATATTATTCCTCTCTATATATTGAATATGTGGAAAATTGACTGACAAGATGTGGAAAAAAAAGTTCTTAGTAAAGAGTCGGTCTTCAATTTATATATAGAGACAAGATTCTTACAAAGTTGAGTAAGAAGAAATATAAGGGACCTTCTAAATGTTGACCGTGGTTTTTTATTTCTAATTTTTATTAACCAAAAACAAAAAAATATGTTGTATTTAAATTGTAATTAAAAAATACTAATACTCTCTCTGTCCCCTTTCATTAGTCACGTTTGCTATTTTCGTCCGTCATATTTATTAGTTATATTTCCTAAAATGACAAAAAATACTTGGCTGCAATTAACTCCCTCTCATTAGAATTGATTATAGCGACATATCTAATCATTCCTTAGTATTTATTTGTGTCTAACCCAAATGTAACTAATACCGAGGGACAGAGGAAGATATAATTAAGAATATAGTAGTACTATACAATATGAATTTCCATATCTTCTAGAGGAAAAAATACCAAAAATCTAATTTATAATAATTAAAAAAAGATAATACATATGAAATTGAAAGGACAACTCCAAAATCACCATATACTAATTACATACTTCTACGCGTAATTGGAATATCAACACGAAAAAGAAAAGAATTGAAAGAAAGGAAAAAAATAATAAAAGTGAAAATAGGACCACGCCGTTAGAGGATAGCTAGGCAGATGTAGTAATAAATAAATATATTCAATAATAAGTCCTCCAAGCCACGATAGTACAAATTGTAATTTGAAAATCTATGAATATGAATATCGCTATTAATATATAGCGCGCAGTTATTGCTCACCATAAATTTATTTGTGCTGCTGGTTTTATATCTTGTTCTGTGGATGAGCATCTTTATTTGAATCTAGATATTTCCTAAAAATAGACAATTGAAGATATAGGCAGTTCAAGTACAAAATTAGTTACACGTAGAATTAGTAAAATACTCCTGATATATCATATATCACCCCTAAACGAACTCAACTTTTATTAAATTTCCAACCCTCAACACACCTATTATATACTACTATATATATAAATCAAAATATTCCTTGTGCCCTTACCAAATTAAATTAGAGTATTGTCCCATTCAATTGATGACTTGACTCCCCCATTTTCATATTCGGGCTAAACAATTTTTGATGCCAATTGATACGCTTGTTTTGGCATTAATTAATATTAATTTTAACTAAGTAAAGGATTATAGCAATATAATTAAAATCAAAAAAGAAAAAAGAAAAAAAAAAGGCGATGGATGTGATGAATCTTGCTTTTCAAGGATGGTTTATGCACGAAAACAAAGAATTAACAGACACGAAAGTAGAGGACACAAGAGATTTACGTGGTTCGATCTATTGGAATAGATCTACGTCCACGGAGCGAAAGTGTGTATGGATTTTATTGAGAGTATGTGTGTAGCTTGTACAAAGATTCTTCCCCCTTTTCCAATCTATTCTAAACCCCTATTTATAGGTATTTACATGTGGAATTCGACTAGGATTACAAGTCTTTTCCTATTAGGACTTTTTGGCTTGATCTCCCTTCTATTAGGGATAGACACCGAGCTTCTATCTCTCTCTTGGAGCTTGAGTTGCAGTCGATGTAGGAGTCTTGATTGCCTTGGTGAAGAAGTCTCTCTTAGTTGGGCCGAGCTGCATAGGCCGAGCTTAACTGTCGGGGCCCAATTGTATTGGGCTTGATGCTTGGGCCTAGGAGCTAGGTCATATCCTATCACATCCCCCCCCAAAAAGATGTAGAAGCGAGAGTGTGACGGTGGGGAAATAGTGGAAGTAGGAGCAGTCTAAATGACGTTGCCCCGTCAAAAGTAGAATGGACGAAGACAATCGTATACCGCCTCGTTAAAACAAAGTCGGTAAGTATTTTTGCAATGCCCCTTTGGAAATTGAATTTCGACGAAGTCGGAATGCTTGTCACCTCGTTAAGATGAGGTGGGTAAATAAATTTGCATTGCCCCTTCGATAATTGGATTTCGACGAAGTCGGAATGCTTGTCACCTCGTTAAGACGGGGTGGGTAAATAAGGGAAACTGAGAATGGAGCGACAGTTGGAGTCCCGAGTGAACGGGACACGTGTCGCGTTGCGGTAGTGGGAGTTGAAAGGGGCGGAAGTTTTTGAATAAAACTTCCGCTATACGCCTTTTTTTCCCCATTTCGCCCTAATTTTAATTCTAAAAAGGAGTCGCCGCCTCCCGTCCGCTGTTGCTAGATTTTCCGTGGGTTTTCGC
This sequence comes from Mentha longifolia, assembly GCA_001642375.2. Taxonomy (NCBI): domain Eukaryota; kingdom Viridiplantae; phylum Streptophyta; class Magnoliopsida; order Lamiales; family Lamiaceae; genus Mentha; species Mentha longifolia. The sequence goes on along the minus strand of CM038112.1, from coordinate 25,142,684 downwards.
ACAGTTTCAACCGGACGTTCCTTTATTGGCCACTGTCAGTCGACATCGACAAGTAAGTTATTCGACTATGTCTGCTAATTCGTCTCCTAGTGCTAGTGAAGATAGGTCCTTAGGGTTTTCCGACTCGCCGCCGGCGACTTCCAATCGGGGTGGGGAGACGGAAGTAGATATATATTCTGTAAAATCTCCTTGTCTGGTTAAGCATAGGGTAGTTTTTCCACCGCCATTAAAGTCGAAGGATAGGGCATTTAGCTTTTCGTCAGTCCTTACGGGCCCAGAAATTCTTAGTCTAGCCCAAAATTATTTATTTCCCGATTATGTGGAATGGATGGTTCCTCGGGCTGAGGATAGGGCTTCGGAGCCCCCTCATGGCTTTTTTACTGTTTATGAGGACTGTTTGCACCACAGTCTTCGTCTCCCCTTACCTTCAGTATTTACCGGACTTTTGAGAAAGTGCGAGCTTCCTTTGGGTCAACTTTTTCCGAACTCTTTTTGTCAGTTATGCGCTCTCGGTGTGATGGCCAAGCGACACGGGTACGACCTTAGTGTAGATATGATTCTTAGGTTTTTTCAGCTTAGGGCGTCCGGTGGTTGGTTCTATCTTTCACCTCGTCTCGGCTTCAAAGTTGAGACGAAGTCGAAGGTGACGAACTGGCAATCAAAATTTTTCTTCTGCCGGTTCGGTGAAGTCCCTGAGTTTATATGGAAGGTGGGGAAGTTAGGAAAACAAAAGACAGAGTTGTGTTTTAGTAAGCTGGAAGAAAGACTCCATGGCCACGTTGGAGAAGTGTTTTCCGAGACCGATCTGGCTCTTGCTGGGCTGAGCCCTTATGATCCCGCTTCGATGGAAGAGCCGGTGAAGGGTGAGGCTACACTCCTCTTTTTTTTATTGTGTTTTGTAATATGAATATCATTTGATGAGCTTTGTCTCTTTTACAGTGAAGCTAGTAAAAGATAGGAAAAGGCCGAGGTCCGAGGATCCCGTAGTATTGGAGAAGGTGGGTTCCGAGGCGTCCTCGAAACGAACTACAAGTGTACCGGGATCCTCTCCACTGAGGTCGCCCTCTCCCGTATCCCTAGTTCGTCGAGTGAAGGTGCCGAAACCGAACAAGAAAACTTCGGCAGCTGGCGACAAGAGTCTTACCATAGGGCAGTCGTCGGTGAGTGCAGCCGGCCCGGTGATTGAGTTGGAAGAGCAGTGCCGGGCCTATCCTGAGGTAAGGAATTCATCCTTATATTTTAGGACCTATCGTATGCCGGTACTGATCTTGTGTGGCATTTGACAGGATGCCGATCTGGTCGCGGCAAGCTTTCAAAATTGGGTGGACGGGTTGGTGAAAAGTGCATCCACCCTTACCAGCTTTGTAAACGACGGGGTCTTGAAGTTCAACGAGACAAATTAGATCCGTCGTCAACTGGAAGAAGAGAAAGCCAGCCTAACTAGCGAGCTTGCTGCTGCTACGCGGGAGGCCAAGGAGGCCAAAGGAGAGAAGATGCCGCTGTTGCCGAAGCTGAGGCGGCTCGGAAGGAAGTTGCCTCGCTAAAAGCAAAATTGGATGCGGCCGAGGTTGACTCTGTGGCTCGCCAAGGGCCAATTCTCCGAGCTTATACTGAGAGGCTCTTGCTATCTGAGTTTTTCTCGGGTTTGTGCGGCGACGTGGCGGAATTGATGATGGCCCGAAGCGTCACCGAGACCGTAGAGGCTGTTGCCGAGGACATTCCAGACCTCGATAAGGCGAACTACGGGTACAAAGAGGTATCCGAGGAAGAAGTGAACCGCGCCTTCACGGAAATCGTCCTAAAGAATTTGAAGGCGGTTCCTCTACTTGAGAGCCTGGCGGCCTCTACCGACCTGCTTACTGCCGAAGTTATTCGAGACAGTTCGGTGGATCGCGATCCAGAAATGGATGCGATTGTTACCGATCTGAATGCTGCCCCGAAAGAAACTGAGACTGAGACTGAGGCTGAGGCTGATGGCGATGCCGGGTTTGAGGTCGAAGTCCCAGGGAATGTATCTCAAAATGAGGAGGTCAGTTGATCGCCTCCTCTTTTTTTTTTTTTTTTTTTTAAGCATGTACTTCGTCATCAGTAGGATGACATATTTTGCTTTAGTAATGAAAACTTTATTTCTTATTAGAAATTCGTTTCCCTTTTTGTAGTCTTCTCTGTCTCCGAAACTTTTCGATGCTTCTCCTTATATAGCACAAATCAATAACTTACTGCGAGCTCTTGAAGCCAAGAATAGCGAAGTTCTTCATTGGAAAGACCAAGTCGGCCATATTCAGAATGAGGCTGACGTGAAACTTAGAGCCGCTCAAATAAAAAATGACGAGCTTCGAGCTCGGCTTTTGGAGCTTGGAGATAAGTATGAGGCTGTGAAGGAAGAAGTCGATAAGATTGCCAAGGAGCACGCTGAGTACGGGGCAATTATCCGCCGAAACGGCTGGAAAACCATTGCTGAAGTAGATGCCAAGGTAACAGAGGTCGCAGCCCGGTGCAAGGATTATCAGGAAAGATACGGGGTGGACTCCTGGCAGCTCCAAGATCAGATGGCCGCGCTGAAGCAAGTAGCTGGTATGTACGATGTGATTTTAGCTCGGCGCCCGAAGTTGGCTGCGCGATTGGGAAAAAATGATTGTCCTTCCAGTTCGTCCGCTACCACCGGTCTCTCGAGATTGTCGACTCCCGCAGGTCGATCGGATATGAGATTCATGCGCCACTCTAAGGAGTTTTATGAACAAGAACGGCAATCGTTGGCTCGACGAGGTGGAGGTCAGAGTCTTCAATCGGGTAGGGGTAGGAGTCGAGGACGAGGTCGAGGCACCTTCAATATAGATGAAGTTTTAAAGTTTAACCCCGATGGTGATTTTCCCACAAGATGGCTTAGTTTTAGCAAACCTAAGCCTTCGAGTTCGTCTTGATTACCATGTAATTGTACTTTTTCATTTTTAAAATAAAACGGAATTTTGTACTCCTGTATAAGCCTTTTCAAGGCCATAATTAGAACTACTTCGCCATGAGGCGAGATTAAGGTTTTAGTCGATTCACTTCGTAATAAGACGAAGTTTGGCCTGGGTTGGCTCACTTCGTCATAAGATGAAGTTTGGCCTGGTTCGGCTCACTTCGTCGTAAGACGAAGTCTGGCCTGGATCGGCTCACTTCGTCATAAAACGAAGTTTGGCCTGGGTCGGCTCACTTCGTCATAAGATGAAGTTTGGCCTGGTTCGGCTCACTTTGTCGTAAGACGAAGTCTGGCATGGATCGGCTCACTTCGTCATAAGGCGAAGTTTGGCCTAGTACAACCCGTCCTCGTTAAAAGACGAGGTTAAGGTTTTATAGTTCCTTATTTGTCGAATTTATCGATAGGGGTGGTTCCCTTACGCGCGTTTAGGTGTTACTCCACAGTTGGAGTTTATTTTTATCCTTAAAAGGATATTAAATAACCCTCGTCAGGGTTTTTAGAAATAAAAAAACGAGATAATTTGCAATAGTGGAAAGAAAACATGCAGTATGAAATATGCAAGACCAAAGTTAAGGAAAAAGAAAACTTTATTGATAAAAAGGAAACGAAGTTAAAAATAAAATAACAGGACGACTTGACCCAAGACCTATATGAACTAAACAACTCTAAACTCAATTCTTTCCACCTATGCGAAGTATCTCTTTAAATGGGAAATATGCCATGTTCGGGGTATTGGCTCACCAGATAAATAGGCGAGCTTATATGATCCTTTGCCGAGGACTTCTTCAACTCGGTAAGGTCCTTCCCATGTGGCTTCCAACTTGCCGAGCCTTTCTGCTTTGCTGATCTCGTTATTTCGAAGTATGAGGTCGCCTACTTGGAACTGCTGATACTTCACTCTTTGGTTATAATACAGAGCTACTTGCTGCTTGTACTTAGCTTCCCTTATGTAGGCTAGCTCTCGCTTTTCTTCCAGCAGATCCAGATCGGTTCGAAGCCTTTCGTTGTTGGCTTCAGATGAGAAGTTGAGTGTGCGATGGCTCGGCAAGCCGATCTCTACTGGGATCACTGCCTCGGTTCCATACACCAAACTATAAGGTGTTTCTCCGTTCGGGGTCCTGGGAGTTGTTCGGTATGACCATAGGACTTGGGGTAAATTTGCTGCCCAATCTCCCTTGGCTTTGTCGAGGCGAGTTTTGAGTCCCTTGACGATTGTTCGGTTCGTAACTTCGGTCTGGCCATTCGCTTGAGGGTGAGCGACCGAAGTGAACTTTTGTTGAATATGAAGCCCTTCACATCATTCTCTGAATGCTCGGTCCGTGAACTGCGTTCCGTTGTCCAAGACAAGGATGTGAGGTACGCCAAAGCGACAAACTACGTTCTTCCAGACGAAGTTTAGGGCATTCTTGCTTGTAATCTTTGCCAAGGGTTCAGCCTCGACCCACTTAGTAAAGTAGTCGATGGCTACGATGAGGAACTGGAGCTGTCCAGGAGCTTTGTTGAATGGTCCGACGATGTCTACCCCCCATTGCATGAACGGCCAGGGGCTTTGCATGCTCACGAGGTCTGTCTGTGGTAACCTCGGCACTGTGGCATGGATTTGGCACTTTTGGCATTTTCTGACAATGTCAATTGCATCTTGGAACATTGTAGGCCAGTAGTATCCCCACCTCATAACCTTTTTTGCCAGTGCTCGAGCTCCGATGTGACTTCCACATGCTCCTTCATGCATTTCTCTCAGTGCATAATTTGCTTCATTTGGCCCGGCGCATCTTAAAAGAGGTTGGAGATATGACCTTCGATACAACACTCCTTGGTCCAGGGTATACTTCGGGACTTTGCTTAGAGTTTCCTAGTTTCGAGCTTATCGTGGGGCAATTCCCTCTTCTCTAAGTAAGCTCGGTAGGGAGACGTCCAGTTCGGTTCGTCCTCCTGCACGAGGTTTAGTTCGGCTTCTTCAATGCTTCGAAGCTTGACTTCTTCTACATGCGATTTTGTTGAGGATGAGGCCAGTTTGCTTAAGGCATCAGCTCGATTATTTTCCCCTCTAGGAATCCGCCGCAGCTCGAAGTATTCGAAGCCTTCCTGCAAACTTTTTACCTTTTGCAGATATTTCTTCATTCTTTCTCCCTTTGCCTCGTATCTACCTAACATATGGCTCACTATGACTTGGGAGTCACTGTGAACTTGAACGGCTCGGATATGCAAAGAATGGGCTAAGCGGAGTCCAACAATTAATGCTTCGTACTCGACTTCATTATTTGTCGTTGGGAAACCAAACCGAAGTGCATACGATGTCTCCATTCCATCCGGACTAAGTAGCATCACTCCTGCCCCGCTGCCTGTGCGACCTGAAGCACCATCTACGTAGACTTTCCAGCAGTCTTTTGGAGGTTCCTTTGGTTGTTCGTCTTCGGCTTTGCTTGTGGGGAGTTCGTCTTATTTTGGTGCTTCGGAAAACTTAGCCTCTATTAGGAAATCTGCTAGGGCTTGTCCCTTTATAGCTTGCCGAGGATAGAAATTTATGTCATGCTCGCCAAGTTCGACTGCCCACTTAGCGATTCTACCTGATGCTTCAGGTTTGGTCAGTACTTGGCGAAGTGGGAGGTCGGTTAGAACTTATATGGTGTGTGCATGGAAATACGGTCTCAACCTCCTAGCAGCATTCACTAGTGCAAGGGCAACTTTTTCCAATGGCTGGTACCCTCGTCTCAGGTCCTTTCAGAGCTCGGCTAATGAAATAAACAGGAAGTTGCCGACGTCCTTCATCACGAACTAGTACAACACTTATAGCTTCATCCGAGGCTGCAAGATATAGGGAGAGGACCTCTCCATCTTTCGGGACCGACAAGGTCGGGAGCTTTGCTAGGTACTTCTTCAGCTCTTCGAAAGCCGATTTGTGCTCGTCCTTCCATTCGAAGTCAGGTGCCTTTTTGAGTATTTTAAAGAATGGGAGCTGTTTTTCGGCGGCTCTAGATAAGAAACGACTTAGTGCTGCCAAACAGCCCGTCAGTTGATGGACATCGTGAATGGTTTTCGGGACCTTCATTTCTTGAACACCTCGGACTTTTGAGGGGTTTGTCTTCAAACCTTCTTGCGAAACCCAACAACCTAAGAATTTTCCTGATCGGACCATAAAGGTACATTTCTCGGGGTTGAGCTTCAGATTCACTTTCCGAAGTAGGCTGAAAACGATCTTGAGGTCGTCGACGCAGGTTGTTGGTTCTCTGCTCTTGACGACAATGTCATCGACTGTAGACTTCAACAATTTTTCCAATGTGCTGTTCGAATATCTTGTCGACCATCCTTTGGTAAGTCGCTCCCGCGTTTTTAAGCCCAAATGGCATTTTCTTGTAGGCAAAGACGCCGAAGTCTATGATGAAAGCTGTCTTCGGCGCATCCTCATCACTCATTAGGACTTGATGATACCCTTTGTATAGATCTAGAAAGCTGAAAACTTTGTGACCGACCAGGGCTTCTTCTTTCTTATCAATGTTGGGCAAGGGGTAACAGTCCTTTGGGCAGTGTTTGTTGAGGTCGGTATAGTCAATGCACATACGCCACCCTCCTTGCTGTTTTTTGACCATGACCAGGTTAGCTATCCACGTTGGATATTTGACTTCAAACAAAATATCAGCTTTCCGAAGCTGTTGCACCTCGTCATAAATGACTTGACTTCGTTCTGCAGCGAAGACTCGTTGTTTCTGCTTGACTGGCTTTATTCCGGGGTCAATATTCAGCCGATGAGTGATGATGCTAGGTGCTACTCCGGTCATATCGAGGGGTGTCCAGGCAAAGACATCTCTGTAATCCCGAAGAAGTTGGACGATTTGCCTGTGGAGTTCAGCTCCTCCTGCGAAGCCTACTTTGACGACCTTGAATGGGTCATCTTCGAAGAGTATTATGTTTTTCACCGGCTCGCCTGAGGCAGATTCTTGTTTCTGTTCCAACTCTTCGGGCAACTGTAATTGCTATGCTTGGGAGTGCTGAGATGCCCCGGCACCTCGTAGTGCAATCTGCATGCACTCCTTTGCTCGCTTTTGATCACCTCGAACTACGATCACCCCGTTTTTTGACGGGATCTTGATCGTTAGGTGATATGGCGAACAGATTGCCTTAACCGCCACCAGCCAATCCCTTCCGAGTATAACATTGTATGGAGAAGCCGCTTTTACGACGAAGAGGTTGATGACCTTAGTGGTTGATAACGGATGAATCCCCACTGTGACAGACAGTTGTACAACCCCCTCTATTTGCGTCTCCTGTTGGACAAAACTCTTTAAAGGGACTGGTGCTGGTGCGAGCTACGCCTTCTCCACTCCTAGTTGGTCGAAGCAATTCTTGAAAAGGATACTGACCGAGGCTCCAGTATCAACAAAAACCCATCGTACGAGTTTATTAGCCACTCCTGCTTCAATCAAAATCGCATCCTGGTGGGGCATGATAGGTGGTACTGGGTCTTGGTCCGAGAAAGTAATTGCCTCGTCCCTTTTGAACCTTTTTGAGAAGGTTCTTCATGTTGCGGGCTTCGAGCTTCGGCCTTCAATGACGACTTCGTAGCTCCCTGTGGGAGCCCGGTAATAGCCTGTACGACTCCATCATACTGAGGCTGATCCTCATCCTCGTCGTCTTCTCGCTTCAGCCTCTTGTCGGCCTGAGGGCTGCACTTGTTTCCTCCTCTGTTCTGCTTTCTTTTTCTATTTCCCTGAGGTTGGGCTTCATTTTGGCTGCGACTTTGGTACCTTTTAAGCGTACCGTCGCTCACCAAATTCTCAATATTTTCAGCTAAGTTCCAGCAATCTTCAGTATCATGGCCATAATCCTCATGGAATCGACAATACTTATCCCTGGATCGACGTTTCGTCCCTGATTTTGACATTGGCTGAGGCTTCTCGAACAGATTGGTATGGAGCTCGTAAATTTCCGTCCTCAGCTTTGTCAGTGGAGTGAATTGGCCCTTTTCTTGGTTCTACCGAGGTCCAAGTCTAGATTCAATTGGGTCGCGCTGAAGTCTGTCGAGGGCACTTCGCCGACCTTGACCTCGGTCACTGCGATCTTCTTTCTTCCGATCTGACGGTTCGGCCCTATCAGTTTCGCGCTTGCGCCAGTCGGCTTTGTTAGCTTTAGCGAACTGATCAGCTATGCTCCATAGCTGCCTCGCAGTACGGGGCTTGTTTCTTACGAGCTCCCTAAATAGGGCACCAGACTGGATAGCATTTTAGAAAGCGGAGATAAGGACCTCGTCCGTCAAACGATCGACCTTTAAACTTTCTTCATTGAATCTGGTCATGAAGTCGCTAATAGATTCGCCTCGTCTTTGTTTGATGGTGAGAAGATGTGCCGTGGTAGTTTTTGCTTCGGCTTTTTGAAAAAACCTCATCTCGAAAGCCTCCATCAACTCGTCATAAGACCCGATACTACGAGATGGTAGGCTATCGAACCACGTTCGCGCGTTGTCTACCGACAATTCAGGGAAGACTTTGCACATGTAAATATCATCTGACCATATTGTACTGGAATTGAAATAAGAAATTCCTTGGATCACACGACCCATTGTAAGGCTTCACCGGCGGAACTTTATACGAAGTAGGGAGAGGCGTGTAGAGGATTCGGTTGGTGAAGGGCGTAGAGATTCTCCCATATACGCCAAACCTTCCACCGTAATAATTGGTCTCGTCTCTATGAGGCGAGAGTGAGTCGCGCCGAAGTGAGTCGGCCTGGCGACGAGGTGAGTCTACACGGCGATGAGATGAGTCACGATCCTGGTTCCTTTGGCGATCATCAGCAAATCGCCTGGGAGGGAATCTGGCGTCTCGTGCGCCTAGGATTCTGATACTTGGAGACTTTTCCCGGTGTTTCGACCCAGTCGTCGCCTCGCTCTCTTGATGAGTGCCATGTGGAGGTTGGCCTCCTTCACCATTGCGATCTCTTTGCTGCTTAGCAAAATCTAGGAAATCCTGCCGATTCTTTGCCAGATATGCTTTTACTGCATCATCAAATTCTTGTTGGAAGTTGGAAAGGTCCTCCTCTCTGCTGCTGTCACGACCTTCCTTTTCACGGCCGAACTTATCCACCGGGATATGAGCGACATGACCCTCTGGGGTTTTGTCTTGTACGGGCTCTTTCCCCGGTCGCCTGTTCTCTAGTGGATTCGGTGGATTTTGCATCTGGCTTGTTTCAGCCGCTGGAATGTCTTGGCTGTTGTGCTGAGTCTCATTTTCTTTGTTGGCAGCAGCAGTCGCTCGTGTCTGTCTCGTCATCGTGACTTGTTTGCCTTGAAAACCTTTAATCAGAATTCACAAATTCAAAAAGTTTGCCACAGACGGCGCCAATGATGAATCTTGCTTTTCAAGGATGATTCATGCACGAAAACAAAGAATTAACAGACATGAAAGTAGCGGACACAAGAGATTTACGTGGTTCGATCTATTGGAATAGATCTACGTCCACGGAGCGAAAGTGTGTATGGATTTTATTGAGAGTATGCGTGTAGCTTGTACAAAGATTCTTCCCCATTTTCCAATCTATTCTAAAACCCTATTTATAGGTATTTATATGTGCAATTCGACTAGGATTACAAGTCTTTTCCTATTAGGACTTTTTGGCTTGATCTCCCTTCTATTAGGGATAGACACTGAGCTTCTATATCTCTCTTGGAGCTTGAGTTGCAGTCGATGTAGGAGTCTTGATTGCCTTGGTGAAGAAGTCTCTCTTAGTTGGCCGAGCTGCATAGACCGAGCTTAACTGTCGGGGCCTAATTATATTGGGCTTGATACTTAGGCCTAGGAGTTAGGCCATATCCTATCAGGATGTGAAGTCGGCGAAATGTACGTAATGATGTAATAGTAAACTTAAAATGTGTAAATATATAAATATAATTAGTTATAATAAACGAATAATGAAGAAAGTCTACAAGAAATTAAAGAGACGCGAAAAAATGGTAGTTGGGAGTATCTGTCAGATCATTGATGGAAACTTGTTAGGATTTTGATGGTACTTCAAAAACACCATTTAATAATTATGGTTATTGTTTTGTTTTTATATTATACTTATACAGCCTGTTTTAATTTATATGGTTGAATTCAACTCCATCTGTTCCGAGTTGTTGATAACATCGACTATAATACACTGTATTCTTCTACGTTTGTCATTAATTGATACTAGCTATATGTATCTAGTATTTTTTTTAATAATAACAAGATCATTTCTTTTTTATATAAAATTATAAATACTTATATATTATGACTCTCATATGGTGTGGTGGTAGAGTCTAGATAGACTTGCATAGTTCCAAGAACGACTACGCGGTAATATACGACTGATGTTCACTTGTTCAAGATGTATATGTATGTATTACTGATGTGACCTCGACCGAATAATTTAGAAATCATATATATATTTTTTATTGTATGATATTAGTTAGTTGGGGACATGGTGGTTAGAATAGGGAAAGTTTCGTTACTCTCATATTAATTTAATTTCTTGTTATCTGACAACTTATGCGAATTACAGTACAGAGAGTTGTGAATTTCAAATATGGAAATAAAAACACATGTAGTAACTAGTAAGAGTGTAAAAGAGCTAGACGAAGAGGCATCAGACTAAGAAAATATAATCGTAGGTCCACCAAATCTACTTCGTTTACGTTCTAGCTAGCAAAGACTATATTATTATTATTATTATTATTATTATTATTATTATTATTATTATTATTATTATTATTATTATTATTATTTATTTTATTTAATTGTGTTTTGTTCTCATATACAGTACTATATTTTTATTTAATTGTAAACTAGTTTCTCTTTAATTTTGTAAATGTAGGTTTCTCAATGGACACGCATACCTAAAGTATGAATTCATTCATGGTATTAAACATTATATATTCAGTTGTTGGAAGTTGAGTATATAAATTGATATTTATATAAGTAATATTTTTCACATGCCCAACTTGTTCCGATTGTAATTAAAGTTATGAATTAGATTTCTCATCCACCATAGTTTCCCCTCTCACCTATTATTATAAGTCTTTCCCTCCATCCCTCCCTCCCTCCCTCCCTCCCTCAAAATATTCAAACCACCATGGATCTCATATTCTCTCTCCTCTTCCTCCTCCCTCTCTCCTACCTTCTCTACGCAGCCTACGACCGCCGCCGCAGCCGCTCCTGCTACATCCTCGACTACGAGTGCTACAAGCCCTCCGACGACCGGAAGCTCAGCACCAAGTTCTCCGGCGAGATTATCCGCCGTAACAAGCACCTCGGCGTCTACGAGTACAAGTTCCTCCTCAAGACCATCGTCAGCTCCGGCATCGGCGAGGAGACCTACGCCCCCCAGATGGTGTTCGACGGCCGCGAGGCGGCAGCGACGCTCGACGACGGCCTTGTCGAGATGGACGAGTTCTTCCTCGCCTCCATCGACTCTCTGTTGAAAAGAAGCCGGATTTCCCCCTCCGAAATCGACATCCTCGTCGTCAACATCTCCATGCTCTCCACCATCCCTTCCCTCACCTCGAGGATCATAAACTTATACAAGATGAGAGAGGATATCAAGGTGTACAACCTCGCCGGAATGGGGTGCAGCGCCAGCATGATCGCCATCAACGTCGTCGAGAACATCTTCAAAACTCAGACGAATGCTCTAGCCCTAATCGTCACCTCGGAGTCCCTCAGCCCCAACTGGTACATGGGCAAGGACCGCTCCAAGATGCTCGCCAACTGCCTCTTCCGCACCGGCGGCGCCGCCCTCATCCTCACCAACAAATCCTCTCTAAAAGACAAAGCCATGTTCAAGCTCAAAACCCTAGTCCGGACCCACCACGGGGCCAAGGACGAGGCCTACGGCTGCTGCGAGCAGAAGGAGGACGACAACGGCTTCGTCGGAGTCCACCTGGGCAAGAACCTCCCCAAGGCGGCGACGCGGGCCTTCATCGACAACCTCAAGGAAATCGCGCCGCGGATCCTCCCCGTCCGCGAGATGCTCCGCTTCCTGGCGGCGAAGTACATCCGGAAGCTGAGGATGCGGCTGAGCAAGGCGGCGGCGGCGGCGCCACCGCCGCCGGCGACGATCAACTTCAAGACGGGGGTGGACCACTTCTGCCTGCACACGGGGGGGAAGGCGGTGATAGACGCGATAGGGCAGAACCTGGGGCTCAGTGAGTATGACGTGGAGCCGGCGAGGATGACGTTGCATAGGTTCGGGAACACGTCAGCAAGCAGCCTTTGGTATGTGTTGGCATACATGGAGGCGAAGAAGAGGCTGAAGAAGGGGGACAAGGTGTTCATGATTAGCTTCGGAGCTGGGTTCAAATGCAACAGCTGCGTTTGGGAAGTGGAGAGGGATTTGGAAGGGAATAACGTTTGGAAGGAATTCATTGATGAGTACCCTAGGAAGAATTTGGCCAATCCCTTCTTGGAGAAGTATGGATGGGTTAATGAAACTGATGATAACTTCGACGTTCCTGATGATTATAAAATTCCCGAATGATACTCTTTACTATACTATGTTTTATTTTATGGATCGATTTTTTTATTTAATTTTTTTTATATTAAGAATTTGTTTCATTGTACTTGCTCTTTCTTTTTTTTTTTTCTTTTTTTTTTTTCTCCACTACTCACGCCCTTCGAATTGTTTGTTTTTGGAGGGGATGTTGCATAGACGATGAAGAAAAGTGAAAAATACTGCATTAAGTTTGTACTACTTGTACTCTAGCTATATTCATACAGTGTTATTAATTTGACTTTATTCACTTAATTAATTATGCTCAATTCATGTAAACACGAGAAATATAACAACTTAGTTGGTAATACGATTCCCCCAACCAAATACTAGGTTGGATGTTCGAATCATCTTGAGTGCATGTGTGTAAACATGTTGTGTCGTATTAAAAAAATGTCAATTCAAGTAATTCGATTAAAATTAATTCTGCCGTGGTTCAGTGGCCCTCTTACTTGCTAACTAGTTGGCTAGTTTCATATTCATAGCTCTAATTTATCAATGTTTTCTGGTTAATTTAGGCTACATGTGATTTAAAATTAGATTGATTTAGGTATTATATAGTAAAAATATCATATATGAAAGGAAGCATATATATATATAACTAACTCCCACATAATACATATAATACATTCAGGCATGTCTAGCTAGTTAATTATAAGTTGCTAAAAACCATCACACATGCTGAAGAACAACACACACATGACAGTGAATTGACAGCACAAATGCGAACAAGTAGTAGCTCCTCTCCTCTACTTTGTGAAGAAGAAGTTATTTCGTTATCCTGCAAAAGGCATCCAAATACATAAATGCGCTAAATTATTATTCGAACCAACCATTTCAAGTTTTCAACCAACACCCGAATAGCTGTAGCTCAACCATGAGTGGATGGATATATACATACTTATTTTCCCTATTTAATTATACTCCTACATCATATATATACACACACACGCGCACACACTAGGTTATTTCTAAATTTTCACTTAATTGATTTTAGGAGGTAAATATTCTTTTAGCAACTTTATACAAACTAGCAATAAGTACGTGCACTATTATTTTAATTTTAACATTTACTTTTTTTCATATTAATCAAATTATGTTTACGGTGTGAAAAATCAACTCATAAGGTTCGATATTGATAACCTAAAATCTTAACCATTTTTCAATATAATTCTCCAGTTTATCTTTCTATGCATTTTGTATATTGAAAACTATTTTATAGTTCTCTGTAAATTAAGCAAAAGTGCTATGATTTCAAGGTCAATGAAAAATTGAATCGGATTGATTTTCACTACAAAAGAATCAAACAAGTATATATGAATAATAATTGATAATTTTCTATTTTTTTAACTTATATTGTTCATATTTAATATCAACTTATCATTTGCGATTTCAGTATAGTATTTACAAAATTACGATTTTTTTTAATATTTTTTAATCAACGTAAATTTTAAACGTAAAGGTTATGCATATTATGTTTTTGTGCTTCCAATCCGTCAAGTCAGAGCAATGATTTACTATATGAAATGTTCATTACGTTTATTATAATTTGAATTGATCGTTGATATAGAAGGTAAAAGATAAATATACTTATATCAGAGAACATTTAAACTCATACTGAAGATATATATATATATATATATATATATATATATATATATATATATTAACAGACAAACACACACACACAAACAAGCACCCGAGGTGTCTCGAACCCCTGACTTTTTGGTTGGAGGGGAAACGTCTTATCAACTGAGATGCGCTTCGTTGACCGAGACTAGGGGTGGTAATCGGCCCGGGAACGGTACCGGTTCCCGGATAAAGCACTTTTTTAGGAATCGGTACAGAATAAATAAACCGGTTCCCAGTCCAGTACCAATTCGGTACCAGTTTTACCGGATTACCGGTTACGGTACCTGATTTTCTTTAAAAAATTTAAAATATGTTTTTTTTCCCTTAATGTCTAAAACAAATGCACATTGAAAAATCATAACTTTATATTTTTTTAATATAGTAAACAAATATAAAATTAAGAACAAATCATACATAAAAATCACAAATCCGAAAATTTCAATCGAAATTCAAATAAGATAAAATTCTAGTTTATCATCCAAAATAAAATAAATGTTTAATTGTTAAAAATCAATAAAATTTATATTAAAATACTTATATAATATTATTTTATAAAATATATAAAATAATTTAATTTAACCGGTAAACCGGTCTGGTACCGGTTAACCGAATACCCGAATTATTATTCATGGGCGGAACCAGTTACCGGACAGGAACCGGATTAACCGGTAGTCGGTTCCCGATTACCGGTACGGTACCGGTACCTATAAACCTGGAATATCAGATTACTGTTTACCAGCTGATATAGATTTGGACAAGACACGGGCTAGGGATTTTTGTCTAGTGGGGTGATTAATTCCAATTGTAACTTTTGAATATTCGAAATTATCCAAATATTTTTTTTTAATATTTAGTAGATTGAATTCTAAATTATCGAAATTTCATAAAAAAAAATAAAAATGATGAGCGTAGTAAGTCATTTAATTAATGCAAGGAAAGTAAAATTGATAGTGCATTTATTTGATGTTGCGCTATAACAGTAACTCCATTTAGGCCTATATTTGAAGTTGAAACCAGTTGTTGTGGGCGAGAAGAGTTGGTCGGAGGTCACATTTTTTCTTTAAAATCATTTTAGCAAAAGCGGCTTGTGTAGATTAATTTCAATGTAAAATTATGTATAATTGAAGTTAATCGTGTGCTCATAATTGAGTAGCCGACTCGATGTATTATTGCTACTTCAGCCGA
This sequence comes from Mentha longifolia, assembly GCA_001642375.2. Lineage (NCBI taxonomy): Eukaryota > Viridiplantae > Streptophyta > Magnoliopsida > Lamiales > Lamiaceae > Mentha > Mentha longifolia. The sequence continues at coordinate 25,127,407 of CM038112.1, read as the reverse complement.
TCGACGATTATATTAAAATAAATATCAACAACTTTGGATTTAATTTATTCTAGGGTTTCCTATTCTGGCATGACTTTTGTAGTCATATATTACAAACATATTAAAAAAAATTATATATTCTTTTAAGATGGTGATCAATAAATAATATTAGTCACAAAAATAAGAAACTTACACTTCAAAGAGTGTTGGTATTTGTTACTAACTTTTGTAACGAAAATGATGTTACATTTTATAATCTCATGTGAGGAATCTGAATATCCTAATTTTAATTCCAAAAATTTAAAACAAAAATAAGTATTTTTTATATTGTAATTACCATAAAATTATTTTCTAAACCAAATTTATAAATAAGTACGTGTTTTGTTGCTTTCTTTTTCTCCTCCCCCTCTCTCTCTCAAGTAACACCATCTTCCTCCTAGTGGGTTCCCAAATCAATCCACCATCCATTATTTAGATTCAAATCCTTAAATTATTTTCGCGCTATGAATCAAATCTACCTTCGATTGTTCGAGGTTACTCCTAAAACCAGCATGTCTGATTATTAGGGGTGCTTGGTATGATGGAATGGAATGAGCTGGAATGGAATGGTCCATTCATTCTAGCTCATTCCATTCCATCATACCAAGCACCCCTCCGTGTTCAAATTCACCTCAATGTATTATTGCATGCCAATAAGTTGCTGAAGCAGCATGCACTAGAAGAGGCGAATTGAAGGAAAAACTATCACTCGACAGTACATACGTATTCAACCTCATTCTCCGTGTGTTACATGCTCATTCGGGACTTACACCCTACTCATTATGTATTATTTAAACAAGTCAATCACTCTCTCCGACCTATGCAGCCGCAAAGCATGAAAATTAACAAAGAAGTAGAGATAATTGTTGTAATCTCTCAATTTAGCATCTTTCTCATGGCTTGTAGAAGTAAGTAATTGACGGGGGAAGCAAATGGGAGGGGCAAGGGGAGATTACAAGTATGGAGGAGACGAATGAGATGCGTAAAGTTATGGGGAAAACTAGCAGAGATCATATGCCTGAGACTAAATGTGAGAGTGACAACCATACACTATCCTCTAATCTCTCCATTCTCTAATCTCTCCAATTGATATGATTGAAGAATTCATTATAAATAATAGAAGGACCTCAAGAAGTGTCACGCCCCGATTCCTGTGAACCGGGGTGTGACGGGGGTTGGATTAAAGAAGCGGGGAAGAAAGGGGATAATATTAATTTATGACCATTTTACGCGTATCTTAAAACGTAAAATGAGACTATAAAGAAAATGGTGGGGTAAACCAGCGTCAAGTTGCCAAGTGGAGTCGACCATCTACTACGACACATTGGAATTACCAAGAGTGAGTAGGAAATCGAGTGTCCAAGTGGAACCATTGCATGACACTCTCCACCCTGCATAAAGTAAAAGATAGGGTAAACCGGCTTTCAGTAAACTATAGGAGTCGACATCCACTTCGAAAAATGGGATAACCATAATTGAGTGGGAATTCGAGCTTCCAAAAGGAACTGATACACGGCACTCTCCATCCAACAATAAGTAAAATGGGAAGAGAGAACTAAGTTTAGGAAACAAAGAAATCATACTATATAACTAGAGGGTTGGAAGATGACGCCCTCGACTTATTTATTATTACCAAACTAGTAGTCTTGTTATCAGAGTTATGAGCAAAATAACATAGCAGAAGCTTAATAAAGTCTTGCAACAACCCTCTGCCTCAGCCTTGCTGCGCATCACCTGCTTCCAGACCTGAAAATATTTGAAAGAGTTTTGGGCTGAGTACTTGATGTACTCAGTGGATCATGCCCCTTTGGCAAGCATTTTGAAAACTAACAATTTATCCATACATGGTATATCAAGAGGCTTGCAGAAAACAACTCTTGAAAATACAAATATCATTTTGGGGTGTGTGATGTTCATTCTTGGACTCAACCAAGGCTACAAATCACCTTTGGTTCATCTAGACCGGGTTCGGGACCGTAACCCTAAATAATCTCAGTACTTGCAGAAAATCCGAGTCGAAACTCAAGGAATTCGCCATTAGTTAGCATACGACTTGATCAAGGCATCGTATGTAACCGGGGTGCGTACAATTCAAAATTAGTATATCTGATACTAACAATGAATCTCAATCGATCCATGGAGTCATTTCTTGAAACATACACACAAAATATTTTTATGGATAATTGCATTTTATAACATAAAATTTAAACAACATTAAAAACAATGCCAAAATATTTTAGACCCACACGAAAATATTTTGGACCCACCTGTAACTTGAGAATAGCTCTAAACTGATATACCACAATCCTTCTTCTCTATAGCCTTAAGAAAAGACTATTTCTTTGAAACTTAATTTTATATAAAAGAAAAGGGAAGATGACTAATTAGTGATGATACAAACGAAAATGTGTTGGTGAAAAAAAGAAGAGTACTGCCTACGCTTTTATAGGAAATTTTAAGTTGCTGCTCATCACTATTGTAATTAGTCACCAACTAAGATTTCGACACATAAGGCTATGTACAAACTCACCAAGCCTATATGCATTATAGGGTGCCACGTATAAGATATAAACTAGAGTCATGTAACTCTAGATAATAATAAACACACCTCATGCTATACTACACGCATGCATGTATTTCATATACACATATAGGCTTTATAGATATAGATTTAATATATATTACTAGTTCTTATCTTTATCCTTGATTCATGTATTCTTTTGCACACATGCACGTATATATATAGTATATAGGTATATTAACTTTAAATGTATATATATACATATATATCCTATAATATAAATCATAATATATATAATATACTTATATTATACTATTCATGCATTAATATGTATACTAGCTTTACGTAATACGTAATAGTATATGTAAGTAGCTAAGCTTCTTTTCTATATTCCTTACTTATAAATATATTTAGTATATCTAAGTATCGAAATTAATAATTTTTATATTTCTTTTATTATATTCTAAAAACCTTATTCAAGGTGTAGATTCTCTTATTGTTAATCTTAATAGACTCACTGATTTTTAATAAGACTAAATTCTAAAAATTAACTAAATTCTAAAAATTCGGTATATTACAAGAAGACATATAGTGTGCGCGTGTGAGGGACGACCACACCAAGAGAGGAGAGAGAGCACTTTCGAGCCAAATTCAGCTCCTCTTTCGAAGATCTCTGTTCGTTCAAGTAGATATCCTTAAAGATCTTCAACCTTCAGTTTTTTCTAAGCTCAGATTTAAAATTCATAGCTTAGAGAGAGATCATATCATTTATCAAGTTCTTCAATGAAAAGAATCTCTCATAGTTGGAAAAACCAAAACCAAACCAAACACAGTCTAGAGTGATTAAGCTAGTTTAGAATGTGAGTAATGGCTATGTGAAAGTTTTATGGCACTTGGGTGCCGATAAACCTAGGGTTAGGCTTGTTGAGTGCCCGTAAACTCAACATCAGGCTCTTGGTTGCCCCTAAAACTAAGATAGACTCATGGGTGTCCATTGTAAACCCCATAGATTGCCGATTGAAGGATTTATTTTAGTTGAGACAAAGTGAATGTAGGTCAGTTGACCGAACCACTATAAATTGTGAGTCTATGTATTTTTGAGTTACTTCATCTGTCATCATACAAACTGATTTGCATAAAACATGCATAAATTTCCTTAAGTGTTTATGTGACTGACACCAAGTCAGTCATATGAATTAATATGACATACAAGCATGCTCACATTTACAAGCTTAAATGAAAATGAATATTTAGCTAACTAAAATGAGTATAATTAGGTCTCACACTTCCACATCATATGTCTGTTAATCTGATTGACAAGTTAGTCATATGGATGATCACTCAACTCAGCATATCAGTTGCACTAGTGAGTATCGTCTGACTTTCTTGGTTTCTATCAGTCAAAACAAACTATGAGGTGAAAAATCGAATATATAGTCATGCATAGCATGAGGATGAAACTGGTCAAATATATAAATTTATGTTTCCAACTTTATATGTACAAGCCTAATTTTGGATCAAACGAGCTCAATATCAATAGGTGTTCAGTTGGCAGGATTCAGATCCTTTATTATAATTTCGTGTGATATTTTTTATTGTGTCAATGGATGATTGCCACATATTCATAATATTTCTAAAATCAATCATTTTTTGTTACGGAAATTTTAATTATTATTGATATTAAAAATATTCTAAACACGTGACAATCATCCATTAATACAATAGGCAATATGCCACACATAATTGTGATAAAATATTCGAATTCGTTGAGTATCATTTAGATGTTATGCTTTTTTAAGAGTAGACCAAATAGCAGTTAATGATAAAAAAACCATTGAACTGGATGCTCCAATTAATCCACTTCTACAGAATTATGTTAGAATTTATAAATTACATAAAACATAAATTTAATTTCTTAAATATCGATACTCGATTATCAAAGATCATAGGAATACCTGGATTCATTGAGATTGAATTACTAGATGCGGAATAACTTCAAGAACAATCTCGAATCCTTAATCACGAACACAAACCACGAACACGAACGGATTTGGTATTATAGTCTTCCTCAACTAAATCTCCGTAGAGGGCTTTACGTTTTCTTCCAGATGGGGAGAAGAAAAACTTTGTTCGATTTAGTGTATTGGAGACCATAACCAGAGACTTTTTATATACCAGTCAATTTGGTTACCCATAAACACCTCATTGGACTAGTATTAGGTATCCACTCATAAGCCCATATCAATTACATAGCCCATATCAATTACATAGCCCATGGACTAATACTTAATTAGATCACTTAATTAAGTCCATCAATAATAAATAGCCAATATAATTGCAATAATAATATGTTGCCCACAAAATAAATTAATAGAAAATAAATTTTCTAACAATCTCCCATTTTGACTACATATTATTCCTGAAATCAATTATATCAAGGAATTCCTTAGTTGCACAACTTTATGCTATTTATTTCAGACTATGCCTTAACAATCTGGTCCATCTCATATACTAGAAATGAAACTACCGTGACATTCACCACATTACAAATTATGGCTTGACCCCGATAATTACCATAACTAATATATTCAAAGACATAGATCAAATATGGTGAGTAGCATGGAATTATATGTAATGTGATCTTTGTCATGTCTATTTCCAACTGGTCCTACTTGAGTTCTTAATGAGATCAATCCATAAATGTAATGCAAAATATTACAAAACACAACTTAAGCGAATTCAGAAGAAATCAAAACCATCATCTTATTCTGCAGAAAACTGAACAAACCAAAACAAGTGTATCACATAGAACAAACACTCCCACTAAACTAAGGCAATGTCACAACCAACACCCATACGAGCAGTATGCTCCTGAAAGTCCTTCGGTGTTAATGCCTTAGTTAGAGAAACTGCTAGCATTTCACTTGTTCATATGTGCACTATAGAAATGTGTTCATTCTGAACTCTCTTCTTTACAACAAGATACTTAATATCGATAAACTTCGACTTGACACTCTATTGTTGTTGGAGTAAAGCACGACTTAATTATTATCACAATAAATCCTTAACGGTCTCTCTTTATGATCGACCACCCGCAGCATTGTGATAAAATTCCCTAACTATAAATCATAATTAGACTTCTTACAACATCTAACAAAATCAGAATTAGAGCACATAATGATCTCCAAATTCTCTAATACCCGATAAGTGAGCATGTAATTCATTGTTCTCTCAAATAACGCATCATACTTTTGGTTGTTGTCTAATGATGCTCTCCTTAATTGCTCAAATATCTACCCAAAACTCCCACTATAAAAGCTATGTTTGGACGAGTACAAACTTGAGCATACATAAGACTTCATACTGCCGAAGCATATGGAATCTTTTGCATCTCATTCTTCTCAAAATTATTACTGGGGCATTGATTGAGACTAAACTTGTCTCCCTTAGCCACAGGGGGTATCCAAAGGTTTATAATCTTTCATGCCGAATCTTCCTAAGACCATATCGATATAGCTCTTTTGTGACAATCCAAGAATGCCTCGAGAACGATCTCAAAGTATTTGGATCCCTAATACAAAAGATGCGTCACTGAGATCAAATTTCTTCTTAAAAAAACTCTTGGTTTCGTGCAATAAGCCTATATCGTTGCTCGCAAGAATGATTTCATCCACATATAATATCAAGAAAATGTATTTACTCTCACTGAACTTGTAGTATACACAATCATCAATGACATTTACCTCAAAACCGTAAGAGGTAATGACTTGATCAAACTTGTGATTCCATTGACGAGATGCCTGCTTGAGACCATAAATGGACTTCTTTAGTTTGCAAACCATAGACTTTGAATCTCCATGTAGTTTTTCGGTTGCACTATATAAATCGTTTCCTCAATGTCTCAATTGAGAAACGCATTCTTAACATCCATCTGATGTAGCTCTAAATCAAAATGAGCTAACAAGTGTCATTATAGTCCTAAAAGAGTCTTTCGAAGAAACCGGAGAAAAAGTCTCTTTCTAGTCAATGCCTTCTCTTTGAGTGAATCTTTTCACGACTAGACAAGCCTTATATCTTTCGACATTGCCTTTTGAATCCTTCTTAGTTTTAAATATCCATTTACAACCAATAGGTTTCGCACCTTTAGGTAATTCAATTAGATTCCAAATGTCATTGTCGATCCCAAATGTCATTGTCAGTCATAGATCTCATCTTCTCCTTTATGGCATCAATCCACTTTTGAGAGTTAGAACTACGCATAGCTTATCCAAAGGTGACCGGGTCATCCTTTGCCAAACCAACGCCATCCTCATGTTCTTAAAGAAATACTATATAATCATATGAAATTGCATTCTCCTTTCTCTAGTGGATCTCCTTAATGGCACCTATTGAGGTTATTGAGTTTGCACTTCAAAGGCAACATTCCTAATGATATCTTCCCTCCCAAACTCAATATCCTCAAGAAATTTGGCATTTCTCATTTCAAAAAATATTCTTGATGTGGGATGGTAAAATTTATAGCCTTGAGAGCGTTCAGAGTAACCAATAAAAGAATAACTAACCAGTCTTGAGTCCAGTTTTCCTTCATGCGGCCTGTAAGGTCGTGCCTCAGCCTGAACAAACCCAGACATGCAAGTGCCTAATCTAGGTTTCTTGCCCATCCAAAGTTCATAAGGGGTTTTGACAACTACTTTACTTGGTACTCTGTTCATAATATATACTGCAGTCCTTAAGAGCTTCTCCCCGAAGAATGAAATATCTTTGTCCATTCCATGAAGCCATAGGAAATGGTCCACAGATATTAGTGTGAATAAGCTCTAAGATATCCTTAGCTCTATGAGCTTCTAATTTCCTCATGTTTGTTCTTTTCCCTTTGAACTCAATGCAGACTTCAAAATCTGCTAAATCTAAGGGATCAATAATTCCGTCAGACACAAGCCTTTATATTCTTCATTTAGAAATGTTTCCTAAGCGCTTATGCCACAAAATGGTGGAATCTCCATGAAATATTCACTTTGTACCTTTTGAAGAAGTTTGCAGTATAGTATTATGGAAACTTTCTACATCGGGCATGTAAAGATTATCAACCAAAGAGCCCTCACCAATAACATTTGAGTTTTGAATGAGACTAACTTTACTATTTCCAAAAGACTAGGAAAATCCCAGTTTGTCCAAAGCGGAAATAGAAACTAAATTCCGTCTAAAAAGACTGTACCACAAATGTCTCAAACAAATCCAAATGAAAACTGCTCTTTAAATGTAATCTAAAAGTTCCTACAACTTCAACTGCAACTTTATTGCCATCGGTCAAAAAGATGAATCTTTCAGCATCAATTGGCTGGTCGGCTCCATAAGTAACCATGCATTGACATACTTATGTGAGTAATAGCACCAAAATCTACCACCAAGTAACCAAATATACAAAGGATAAATTAACTTCAGAACAAACTAACGTCAGGAGTGTACCCTTCTTTTGCACCTTCTATTTAGAAGATGCTATTGCAGTATTCTTAAAATTCATCCTATATAGCATAGGGATGTTACTAACTTGAGTAGAGAGATTTGTAGCTGCAGCAAGAGAAACTAAAATGGAGAACAATTACTAACATACTCAAATGCATGTCACAAAACATAATTGACATGAATAAATAAGACAAATTGGGGACCCATCTCAAGATTCCTAGTACAACGTTAATCTTTGTCTATGGACGGATAATTAACTGCAACGGTAATTTTGGTGTAATGATCAAGCACTAATAATAAGTTCAGTCAAACAAAAGTCTATCTATGGACGAACTAATGTTCACATGAAATTCCATATAATTATCATCATCACATGTGTGTTATTATTTGGCCAAACTGTGTCTCATATGGGCCGAGCACAGAACGCATAAACAATACCACACACCATCTATGTAAATTCAATAAATCGATCTCCACATACAGAGGTTACTTTGGCAACATGAAGCTTTGATCGAATAAATTGAAAATTACTAGACTAATTAAGCTAAATTCGAATAAGCTCAATTATTCGACATAAGGAATATGTCTCCCCAATTTAACATATATATTTATATATAAACGATTGCTACTGAAAATATGCATAATAACCAATAATATGCATCCAAATTAGCAATTAACTAGAGGTTTATATATAGATATATATAAATCTCAATGCAACAATTATCTTAACGCATACTGGAACAAGATAATTACAAGCAAAGCATAACATTTGAATCAATTGATCATGCTTAGCGTATATTTGAGTCATAGATAAAAAAGCCACAATCTCATGCTTTATCAAAAATAATTCATATGGCCGAAACAAGATTAATAAGACAATTAATCGTAATAACTCATCAAGCATGATAGGCGAATTATATAACCAAACCATGGTCTCACATTCTTTATATAGTCACTAGATTCATATAAGCGACTATCATACCTTATGTGAATAAATAGTTACACCAAGCATATTATCAGGATTATAAACACAAAGCCCTGTAATTCATGCTTAATAAGCAAAATAACGAAATCTATACGCCAATTTTCCATCAACTAATTATCAATGTTGCCAAAAGTACCATAAACCAAAATATTGATTTTGCTCATTTATGCTGGATCCCATTAACAAGTAAGTTATATAAATATAATAGAACTACAACTTTGCAACAATCGAATATTTGCAAATTGGCATGAATGATGAAAACCTTATAATCAAAAACTATCAATCAATTAGGCTTGGGCAGTAGGAATTCATAGGAACATCACGGCCAAGATTTTACAAGCATTGCGTATTTTATCATCAAATCACAATAATAAATAAAAATTGCGTGCATACACAATTATCATCAAATTCATCTTACGACGGTCAAAATGTGATTCTGTTAAATCGGAATTAATGAATGGGCATATGAATCTCATATAATTCCACAGATCCCAACAATCAAGCAGTCGATGACTGCATTAATACCACTTGTTAGAATTTATAAATTACATAAAGCATAAATTCAATTTTTTAAACATTGACACTCGATTATCAAAGATCATAAGAATATCTGGATCCATTGAGATTGAATTACTAGATGCGGAATAACTTCAAGAACAATCTCGAATCCTTAATCACGAACACAAACCACGAACACGAACGTATTTGGTATTATGGTCTTTCTCAACTAAATCTCCGTAGAGGGCTTTTCTTCCAGATGGGGGAGAAGAGAAACTTTGTTCGATTTAGTGTATTGGGGACCATAACCAGAGACTCTTTATATACTAGTTAATTAGGTTACCCATAAACACCTCATTGGACTAGTATTAGGTATCCACTCATAAGCTCATATCAATTACATAGCCCATGGACTAATACTTAATTAGATCACTTAATTAACTCCATCAATAATAAATAGCCAATATATTGCAATAATAATGTTGCCCACAAAATAGATTAATAGAAAATAAATTTTCTAACAAATTAATGTTTTTACAGATTTAATAACTTTAAATTGTAGTATTACATTTCACAATTAATTAAAAGTAAAATTATTAATGTTCTTTCAATTTCTACATAAAAGTCGAAGCATGCATGTTATTAGGCTTTAGCCGCCGAAGGGGTAAGGTTATAGTTCAAATAACTCGGTGTGAGGTTACAAACTTACTATCCGTGAACCAAATGAAATCTATCATCAATATGAACCGACAATCCAATATATAATTATGAACAGACAATTATAGGAATGTTAGCTTTTCTTTTCTGAGAGGAAATTAAATGAAAACATGTTATTAGGATTCAGTCAGCCTTTGAAAGAGAAAGATCATTCGAACAACCTGTGTAGGGACTGTAGAAATGAAATACTACTACTATACAAGCTAGGAGGATCCATATATATTAACTGCAAATCTAGTTGGTTAGATGATCCGCAAATTCATCTTTTCAAAAAAAGACTCCAACCACTTTGTAATAATAATAATAATAATAATAATAATAATAATAATAATAATAATAATAATAGACAAAAAAATGAATATATAATTTAAGAAATTACATTGAAAAATATATTTACAGTGATTGAAAAGTTTGAAATTACCCGTTTCCTATTAAATCTCGTTTATGGTATCTCAAAGAAGATTGGCTTTTATGGCCTTTTTAGCCAATAGGCCTATTTAGGAATTACTATTATTGGGCCTAAGGAATAAGCCCATATACGAACTACTCAAAAATTTAGTTTGGTTCAACATCACAAATCGGATGGTATATAGTCACAATCAGAAAAATATTTGCTTCATTCTTGTATATCTCAATATTCTCGGACTTATTTCATAATTGATCCAACAATATAATCATTTCGCACTCTAATCAATAATAAGTCGAGTGTTCGAGTCCTCAAATCGCATACATTTTCTTGAAATCACTCTCCAAAACATCAGAATCCGATAGCGACCACGACCACGACCGGGACCCACAGCCCTTCCTCAAAGTCCTCTTGTTCTTGGCCTCAATCCTATGCACCACCACCCAATAACACATAGTTCCCAAAGTGGTGGCGAGTATAGTCGACCCTATACTCGCCACCCCAATGGCCAGCCACCGCTCTCTCCTCCCCACCACTATAAACGCCAGAGCCAGATACGCCACCGATATCAGCACATAGGCTAGCCACATCAGCTTGTTGATAATCGCCATCATCTGCTTCTTCGCCTTGCTCTCGATCACCACCACCGAGGTCTGCACCACCACCACGGCCAGAGAGATGAAGAGTGCGAGGGAGTCGAAGACGAAGAAGATGAGGAAGGGCGGGCGCGGGGCCACATTCGCCTCCCCCAGGGAGACCCCGGGGGCCAGCCTCCTGGGGTCGTCGGCGTACTCCCCGGGGACCGTGAAGATGGCGGCGAACGCCACGGTGGCGATGAGCACCGCCACCACCGTGGTTGAGTTGATGGCGTTGTTGAGACCCTCCACGTGCATCTTGTTGAGGATACGCTGCACGCGCCGCCTGGTCTGGCGCGTGTGCTGGAGCTGGTTGTGGACCTCGTGCTTTATGTCGGTGACGGTCTGCTTCAGCTCATGCGCGCGGGCGGTCGTGGTCGTGGGCTCCGGCGGGGCGCCCCGAACGCCGTTTTCTTGAAGAATGGACGAGAGCTGGGATCGGCCGAGCTTGTCGGCCGTGTCGAGTGCTGTTTCCTTGGACCGGTTCACTAGTTTTGTGTCGGTTTCTTTCCGGTCTAGTAGCATCTTCACAATCTGAGCTCTGCCCTTTCGAGTGGCAATATGCAAGGCGGTGTTGCCCTTGGTATCCACCATATTAATGGTGGAAGGATCCGCCGTGATCAGCTTCTCCACCACCTCCGCGTTCTGGCCTTTGACGGCCATGTGAAACGCCGTCTGCCCCTTCTTATCCGTTCGCCTCGTCAACGTCGAATCCTTGTTCAAAAGGGCATCGACCACTCGCAAATGGCCGTTCCTGGCTGCAGAATGCAACGCCGTTTTCCCATTTCTTTTAGCTATAGTACCAACATTACTCTCACACCCCAAGAGGTACTCCACAACTTCAATGTGCCCTTGCGTGGCTGCTGTGTGCAGAGCGGTTGTGTTTGACGAATCAACGGTCATCGACAGCTCCGGATGCGCCTCCATCAGCACCTTCACCACCTCTGCAAAACACACACACACACACACAATATTACTTCCTCCGTCCTCCATCTGTTAAGTCTGTTGACTTTTTGACTGATTCTTTGGAGCTTTGTAATTATTGACAATTTTTAGAGTTTAGTTTTTTTTACAAGCTACTACGAATGTTATAGTACCTTGTACCTTGTTAAAAAACTAAATTCCGAAAATTCAATTTAAAATCTATCATTACAAATCTATACGTACCTAAATCGCCTTGTTTGGCAGCAATGTGGAGGGCGTCGAAGCCGTTCTTGGCTTTGATTCCGGCGTCGGCTAAATCATAATGCTTCATCATCTCCCTCACTATCTCAGAGTAGCCATACTCTGCAGCTACAAACAATGGAGTTTCTCCGGCTGAGTTCTGCTTCGACAAAATATTTCGGACTTCATCCTCTCCTTCAGCGCCATTGATGATGTCCATAATCTCGAGAATTTTGCCTGCTCTAGCTGCGGAATGGAGAGGTGAATCCTCTCTTTTTCCGGTTAACTGCTTCACCATCTTCTTCCTCGGCTGCAGTGCTGATTCTGCTACCTCCATTTTCATTAGTAATCTCCTTAGCTTCTTGATTTCGTTATAGTAATCTACATGGGAAAAGCCTTTTCTTTTTCCCCTCGAACACCCAAATCAATAGAGGCATCTTTACTCCCAACTAAAGGTAGATGAATCAAGAATTTTGTTCACGAATGAAGTGAAACTTGAATTCAGTGTGGGAAATTTTTTTGCTTTCTGTTTCTTGGCCCTGTCAACCATAGATCAAGTTTAGTGCTAATTTGTTCCCAAACTTGTGTACCTTTTTCTATTCAATAAAGAAATTTTGGGTTTAGTATTTTTCTTCGTGGATCAAATATATACTGAATTCGTGTAATGAAAAAGCGTAACATGGATACATTGCTGCATGAATGGATTACAACTGGCTCTATTTACAAAGGGAGAGCTAAGAAAAATAAAGCTTTTTTTTTTTTTTACCTTGGTTGTGAAGAAAGAGGTACCTTTTCTCTCCTCCCTTCTTTAAAACCAAAAGGGCCACTAGAGATATATTTTGATCAAACAAAACAAAACGTAGCTAGTTATGTTAGGCGAGATCAAGATTTGGGGATTTTTTTTTTTTTTTTAACAAAGAAAAGGAGAAATCTTTGAGGGGAAAGGGAACAATTTGCTAGAGGTTAAGGGAATGGGGCCATGAGATGCACATGTATGCAACAAAAACTTTGCATAAAATTTTATATGCTCTGAATCACATTCAGAGCTCTTACAACAAGAATATGAAAATGGGTTGATATAAAAACGACGGCCATTGCAGAATGACGATGATCAAAGTGAATGGCTTGGATTAATTATTACTAGCTCCCTCCTTCCCCAAAAATCTTGCATTTATTTGTATTATTTATTGATATTAGAGATGGATCTCACCTTTACCGTTGTATTATTTATTTATATCGTCATAGTGAGTTTATATTCAAAAATCAAAAGTGCAGATTTTGGGAAAAACTTAAAATAAAATTATGGGCAAAGTTTTTGTATCGTTATATAGTGAGTACTATGAAAAGTTATTACTATTATTTTCATAAGGCATTCAATAATTTATGGTATCATGCATATATAAAATGATCTTAATAATATAATGTGAATGATCGATCTATTATGTGTGGATTTGCTGATCGAAATATAAGAATACTTTCTTTTTTTTTGCCAAAAAAGAAAAATAGAAAAAGGCAAATTGGGATGGGGAACCAAACCTGTAATAACAGAAGTCCCCGTGTTGGAAGTTCCACCAATTTCCATTTTTTGGGTTTCTTTTGTATGTATTTGGGAAAAGGCACTTATCATATGCATGTACTACCTACATCCCATTATATTAAAGCTATTTGCTTTTTGATTTTTTGGCACGTTTTTTATCAAAACTTAGTACGAGTTTTAAAATATAATTTTTACGTATTCATTTTTTCACGGGATACTATGACACTCATAATATCCGTGAAAAAATAAATACGTCAAAATTATATTTTAAAACCCGTAATAGGTTTTGGTGGAAAAACGTGTCAAAAAATTAAAAATCAAAGAGCTCTAATATAATGAGATGGATATAGTACTTGTTATGATCAGTATTTTGATATGTAAAATTGCAAATATAATAAACATTAGGAGTAATAAACTATGATCAAATGTTGTGATGTAATTATATCAAGTTTGCCTCTATTTTACTAAGATCGAAATTGAACACCGGACATATATATATTGTATTTTAGTATTTCATCAGCATAAACTCCCTCTATTTTACATATCCTGATGACGAATGCAAATTTATATGTTTAACCTTATTTAGTAGTAGTATTTTTTTTGGCTCCAACATAGATAGTATCATAATTAATAAAAATGGTGAGCATTTAACTATATCTCAAATCCCAATATAGGACCCTTAAATATAAGGAAATACTCCATTCGTTTTTAATTTTTTTTTTTAAGTGTACAGCTACCAAAATTGTACATATCAAGAAAATGTGTAAATATACATTTAACCTCATTTATTATTCTCTTTTTCTGAGCACCAACTTATATTTAACATAAATTATAGGAGTAAAATTAGAAAAATATAGCTATTATGTTATCAAATTTCAAAATATGACTTGAAAACAAACAATAAAAATAGTAAATATGACACTTAACAAAAAGTGAAGGAGTAAAACAAACTCAAATTGTAAAGAAATGGAAAGAATATTTATTTGTCTTTGACTGTACAAAAATTAAAGGCTTTAAGTAATACACAATCAAATTAATTTTGAAATTATTGTAACTTACGAAATTGACTAAAAGTTCGTGATAGGCTACCTCGCATCTTGTTTGATTATTGGATTTCGCTGTCGATTCAATTTTTATTTGATCAAAATAGAAATAATGTTTTCTGATTAAAACTTTTTTTTTTCCTTAATTCCTACTTATAAATAAATATATAAATCTATAATTACAAACAATGTTTGATGTATTATGTAATATACCTAAGTTAGAATCTCTGTCTATTTTAAAATTGACGATGTGTTTTGGTAGCATGTGGGCACTCTGTGATTCTCCTTTTCTTTTATATTGGACGGAATTTTCCTGTCCCCTGCTTTGAACTGTAAATTACTAATTATTATTATTATCAAAATATTGATTGGTTTACGCAGTAATTGCCTCCAAGAAAAGGATAAATAAATTTATAAAAAAAAAGGTGCAAGTTTAAGAATCATGAACATTTTGTTAGTCCCACAACTATGTTGGTATTATTTATAATTGAAGCATGTGCGTCGACATTTTTTTTTCTCAGTAATTGAGTAACAATTAAGACGAAATTTAAGCTTTTGAAGGTAGAGGATATTTCACTATAATTTGATGACAAGTTAATGAATAGCAAATGTACGTAGAGATTTTTTGATTTCTATATATCGTGCAAATGCATACAACCATTTGTGAGTTGATAAAGCAAATCATGCATGTGCGTCCCAATTAATTGAAATTGCAGATTAATAAAATATTATTGATTGAATTTTTGAGCGCATTTCTCTTGACATCAAATAATTCGATCTACGTCAAGTCTCATATTAACGTTAATTGACTATTTAATATTATTGATTCCAATTTGATCTATAATTTGGGGGCGAGGGGTTCATTCTTATCCATTAATTATCCGATCAATGAGTCACCAGAGTAATTTAATATTACTGAAATGTTGTTGGCATTTTGAATTTTTATTTTGTAAACGCAAAAGGTGTGTTTCTTGGTGACGAAGGATCCTTTCCTGTCGATAAATTTGATTTCGAGTGGTAAAATTGACCTATGCTAACCCTATTTCCACCCCTAGCCACGAGGCTATACAACAATAACGGTAATTTATACCCTACCCCTTGGTATTATCTTCACATTTACATGAGATAGAAATTAAAATATTTACAACAATAACGGTAATTTATATCCTACCCCTTGGTGAATAGATTTAATAAATATGATGAAATGGAGTAGGAATTATTTTGATATATGTTTTTTTATGATTGCAATTACGACATTTTTATTTTAAAGTTTGGTTAAAGATTTTTATTTTGAAGTTTGGATACAAGTTATTATTTCGATGAATTAGAATTATTATTATTTTTTTCAATAAAAGCACATAGTTTGGGTATTTTTAGGTACCCAGAACTAATCCGAAAAAATTTCGGGTCGGATACCCGGAAATTTTGGGTTGGGTACCCGACCCGGCCCGAATAGACAACCCTACTTCTATAGATTACCAACAATATAAGCATACAGCTTTCATATTCAAATAGTAAAACCTAAAAAAGGTGAAAAAAATGATAGATTAATAAATGGACTCAAACAAATATTTTGGTTATGCTTCTATTCCTAAATCCTGCTTCTATCTTTTTAATTCTACTCCATTTGTACTGATCAATTCAAAGTAGTACGGAGTAGTACTAGGTTTATATTTATAGAACGGGCAGTTGATTTGTGAATTGAAATTTTTTCATTATATTTGCAAAATGTTTAGGCACTATACATAATCCTTGTATTTATTTGGGCTTCCAATTGTTATTGGGCCTTTCTTGCATGGGCTTGTATTACGAATCCTTAAATCTGTGTTTGGGTGATTAGATTCCCCAGTTTTACTCTTCGTAGCTCCTTATATTAAAAAACACTCATATACTAGCAGAGATTACATATGTTGTATGCGGTTTAAATTTTAAATTTTATATAATTTGTATCGCTGAAATAAAATATTCATTAATCATACAATAATATTAAAGTATATTCTTTTAAATAACAGTTAGTAAAATGATTGTTCAATATGTCTTTGACACAAACTTTGTATATTAGATAAGATGTAACGCGAAACAGTAATGTTAAGACATTATATATATGCATTATATATCCATTGTGCAATTCATATTTTGGGGGCTGCAGTAGTTAGAAATTTTACTATGGCTAAGGGGTAGAAATGTACTTTAATAATTCTTTTTGAGGCTACAGAGAGAAAAATGGGGTCTATGAATAATACCACCTTTGTGTTTATTCAAAGATTTATTTTCAAGATTAAAAATGAAAATAATTTTGAAGAAGAAAAATATAGTTGATAGAAAAGATGGTGAGATCAAATGCATGGGATGGGAGCATAATGATAAATGGCTTCTATCCTACAGCATGCGCATGAAAGAAATATGGACTTGATATTGGTATTAATGGGTTTAAGTTAATAATTAAGTTGGACTTAATTATTAAGTGTTTATTTATATTAAAGCCCATTAACTAGGTTAATGTGGGTTAGTATAAATAATTAAACACATTAAAGAAAACCTAATCCTGATCCTAACAACTCACGCACGCACGCACACGGCAAGAAGGACGTACGTTCTTCTTCTTCGATTCTTCTCGGCGATTTCCTAGCTTTCAAAGGGAAGATATCACTCCGGAATTGTTCCACACGATTGAACGGCTTCACGTGGATACCATAGTAGCGGTTCGTGATATTGGGAATACGAGAAGACAACACGTAAGTATCGTATTTTCGTTCATATATGTGTATAATCTCTAGCACGTAAATTAGATCGTATATCTAGATCGAATATGGTTTCATAAACTCGATGCTTCCGCTGTGATTCGTACGTATGAAACCTAACAGTGGTATCAGAGCCTAGGGCTCGATTTATGATCTTATTTCGTGTTCAATTGGTACATGGGTTTTAAGATTTGATATTTTCTTGAGAATTTTCGCACGATATATTTAGAATATAGCTGAAAATTGATTGAAACATTTCATCGAACACTTGGATGGCATACCTCTTACAAGGCTGTTGAGAACAGTCTTTGTAACCTTTCATCGAACACATGGCTTGCTCGAGTCTTTCTAATGAACCAATGGTTCAGACAATAGCCAAAATGGTTCGGTGGGGGCTCAGACTCGTGGTCATGCCTGGGGCACGCCAAGACGAAGTCGAGAAGGAACGCCGTCAAGCGCTTAGGCGCTGGGTGCTGGGCATCCGCGCCGAGGGGCGATCCAGCCATGGTGGCTCGCGCTGCCTGCTGTGTGGGCACTACGTACTGCAAGCATCGAGCGCGTCGGTTGGGCGAGGTCTGAAGGCATGAGGGGCGAAGAGCTGGGCTCGCCGGGCTGCTTTGCAGCAGCAGCGGCGCTCCTTGGCCGCAAACCTCGTGCACAAAATTTGTTCAACAAAATGCCTCAAAGAATAGTTTAAAGGAAAACAAGATAGGCAGATTTTCTGCGCACGTCAAGTGCTCGATAAAATGCCTGAACGAAACTTTTAGCTCCAAATGACTTGTTTTTGAAATCAAGCTTGTTGGATATATGAACTATAATTTCGGATGGTCCGAAATGCTAAAAGGTTTCGTAAAATTGCTGCAAAATAGAAAATTAATTTGTTTGGAACAAATTTTAATTTCTAATGTTTTCTTTATAAAATCTTATTATTATTTTGGAAATAATAACAAGTTTTATTTATATTAATTTGGAATTAATATAAATGAAATAAACCCATTTTCAATTGTGAATAAATATATTAATCGGATTAATATATTTATTTATAGAGATTTATTTGTTATTATTTGTTTAAGCATGTTAATTGGATTATGTGTTTTGCATTGTATAACTATAGTAGTTAGAGACCGCATATTTATGTCTGGGTAGGCGGCGCCCAGTACTTGTAGTCCGTTATTTATGTCTGGGTAGGCGGCGCCCAGTATTTGTGGTCCGCATTTTTATGCCTGGGTAGGCGGCGCCCAGTAATTGTTTAAGAGCAATATTAGATATTGCTGAACAGTTAGATCACATATTTTCCCAAATAATAATATAAGTCTCATCTGGGATGCACGCGTTGTCCATTACAATTGACTGAGTACTTAAACTTTTTCGTTTAGAGTATTTACACCCCAGTGTTTGCTCAAATCGACATTGTTTAGACTCTTTCATAGATGCAAATTGTTTTGCGATCGTGTAATGGGGTTGACTTACTTATATTATTTTGGCGCCTCAGTGTCCAAAATAATTTAAGAACGCAGGTTAATTAGATTAACCAACCAAGAGTTTCAAAATGGTTTTGAAATTAGCTTAGAGGCTTACTAGGTGATATTATTACAGCCATCAGCCTCAGCAGAGTCTGCAATAATATAGACCTGGATCTTGGTCCACTAAAATTTATATTGGATATAAATTCGTATTCTGCAATTTTGGGGTTGCATTATATGTCAAAATTAGTGGGAGCTAATCTTACAACATGCCATTGTTTGATTAGAAATAAATGTGATGGTTGAAAATACTGTTCTAATTTGTTTCTCTTATTTCTTGATCAGATTTATAATGGCGAGTTTGTCGTTAAGATGTTTGTTGGATACTATGAAGTTGACTGGGTCAAACTTCTTGGATTGGCAACGCAATCTGCGTTTGGTACTAAGGCTTGAGAAGATTGAGTACGTCTTGGACGAACCAATCCCGGTCGTGCCTGAAGAGGACTCTGAAGAGGCTTCTGAAAAGGCTTCTGAAGAGGATGAAACGCTGGGCGTTTTTGCTCATCAGAAGCATCAGGACGACGCATATACGGCTCAGTGCATCATGATTGCCTCCATGGAAGTGGAGTTACAAAGGCAGCATGAGCACATGCTTCCCTACGAGATGATACGGCACTTAGAGAAGCTGTATGCATCTCCGAGTCAAAACCTTGAGTTTGACATGTACAAGGAGCTGTTTGGAACTAAGCTCCCTGAAGGGAAGAGTGTTTCAGAACATGTTCTGAAGATGATCGGAATGATCGAGAAGTTGGCTTCAATTGGATTGAAGCTTCCAGAGACTCTCGCGGTCAATTCGATTCTGTATTCGTTGCCTGGTTCATTTGAGAATTTCATTCTCAACTACAATATGAACAAAACCAAGGCAAGTTTGACAGATCTTCATAACATGCTGAAAAATTATGAATCTACTGTCTCTAAGGGCAAAGCTGTGCTCATGGTGAGCTCTTCTGCTGCTCCCAACTCGAAAGGGAAGGGTAAGCAAAAGAAGAAGAAGAAACCAGCATCCAATGCTGTAGCTTTGAAACCTAAGGGAGGTACTCATAAGAAGCCGGATATATCGAAGGACCAATGCGTCTTCTGTCGCCAGAAGGGGCATTGGAAGAGAGACTGCCCGAAGTTCAAGGCACAAGGTGCTTCTTCGTCAGGCTCAGGTATGTTTGTAATTGAAATAAACATGTCTATTGATAACTCACATTCTTGGGTATTGGATACCGGCTGTGGCTCACACATTTGTTCTAATGTGAAGGGGCTAAGTGACAGTAGGAAAGTGAGGCCCGGAGAGGTCGATCTGCGCGTTGGGAATGGAGCAAGAGTTGCTGCCGAACGTGTAGGGACTTTTAGATTAGATCTTCCTTCGGGACATAGACTAGTTTTGCATGATTGCTATTTTGTGCCCTCGATTACGAGAAATATTATTTCTATTCCTTTGTTAGACATGGATGGTTTTCATTTTCGTTTTGGAAACGGATCTTGTTCTTTTGGAATGAATGGGATTATTTATGGAAATGCATCTTTGGTGAATGGTTTATATTTGCTCGATTGTGTACAAAATAATTTCAATGTTTCAAACAAACGACCTAAGCTAGGTAAAACGAATAATCTTACTTATCATTGGCATTGTCGGCTTGGTCATATCAATGAGAAAAGAATAGCAAGACTGAGAAAGTTAGACTATCTCACATCATTTGACATTGAGTCTTATGGTGCTTGCGAATCTTGTCTCAAAGGAAAAATGCCCAATAAGCCACTTTCTGGGAAAGGAATACGATCCAAAGAGGTGCTAGAGTTGGTTCACACAGATGTGTGTGGACCATTATCGACTCAAGCAAGAGGTGGATATTCATACTTCATAACTTTTACTGACGATTTCTCAAGGTTTGGATACGTTTATTTGATAAAACATAAATCCGAAGCTTTTGAGAAATTTAAGGAGTACAAGTTAGAAGTCGAGAAACAAGTTAGCAAAAGTATCAAGACTCTTCGATCGGATCGAGGAGGCGAATACTTGAGCCAAGAGTTTCTCGATTACCTGAAATCACATGGGATCCGTTCGGAATGGACACCTCCGGGGACACCTCAGTTAAATGGGGTATCCGAAAGGAGAAATCGAACATTATTGGATATGGTTCGATCCATGATGAGTTTCACTAGTCTCCCTATATTCCTTTGGGGTCATGCCTTGCAAAGTGCCATATATATTCTGAATAGGGTTCCTTCTAAATCAGTCGAGAGAACACCATTTGAGTTATGGTGGGGCAAAGTGCCTAGTCTTGCTCATGTTCGGACCTGGGGTTGTCCTGCATTTGTAAAGAAAATGATGACTGACAAATTGGAATCTAAAAGTGAGAAGTGTTATTTTGTGGGATATCCTAAGGAAACTCGAGGATATTACTTCTATCACCCTGGAGATCACAAGGTGATTGTCTCTAGGAATACGACGTTTCTTGAAGACGACTATGTCTACAAGGAACAAGCTCGCAGTGTGATAGATCTTGAAGAAATTCGAGAACCACAAAATAGCGATTGGGATAAAATCTTGTTGGATGGTCCGAACAAAAATTCAGTGGGAGTATTTGATGACTCGTTTGATGACGGATTGTCCGTAAACAGACAACTGTTAGACAGTGGGAGTCACCAAAGAGATGAAGATACAATTGTTGCACCTTCACCTCCTCGGGAAGAACATGGAGTTAAAATTTCTGAGAGCTCTCATAATGTTGGTTTATCCAATACACAAGATCCTACTCACATTCAGGATAATATGGATACCCAAATGCAGAACCAACTCAATAGGCCTCAGAGAATTCGTCGACCATTAAACAAACTCAATCTATTGGTTCAGAACCAAGATGATGGAGATTTGGTAGACGATGATGAACCGAGGACCTATACCGAGGCAGTATCCGATACTGAATCGGAGAAGTGGCTAGAAGCCATGAAATCTGAAATGGACTCGATGTATGCCAATCAAGTTTGGAACTTGGTTGATCTGCCAGACGGGGTAAAACCCGTAGGCTGTAAATGGCTTTTCAAGAAGAAAACCGATGCAGATGGCAAGATACAAACCTACAAGGCTAGGTTGGTGGCAAGAGGTTTTAGTCAACGCGAGGGCATTGACTATGATGAGACCTTTTCGCCAGTTGCAAAGATCAAGTCCATTAGGATTTTACTTGCGATAGCTGCATACTACGATTATGACATTTGGCAGATGGATGTGAAAACTGCATTTCTCAATGGAAAATTAGAAGGTAATGTCTATATGACACAACCTGAAGGTTTTACATCTCAGTCTAGGCCAAATGCAGTATGCAAGCTACAAAAGTCTATTTATGGACTAAAGCAAGCTTCCAGGAGTTGGAATATTTGTTTTGACAAAGCTATCAAGTCGTTTGATTTTGTCAGAAGCAAAGAAGATCCTTGCGTTTATAGTAAACGTAAGGGTGGGAACATTGTTTTCCTTATCATATATGTTGATGACATTTTGATACTTGGAAACAATATTTCTATGATGCAATCTGTCAAGACATGGTTGTCTAATTCCTTCAAGATGAAGGATTTGGGTGAAGCCTGTTACATCCTTGGGATTAGGATCTATCGTGATAGATCTAAAAGGTTGTTAGGGCTGTCACAGTCCACATACATCAACAGAGTGCTAAGGCGTTTCTCCATGGAAAACTCCAAGAAAGGGAGTCTTCCGATGGGGCATGGTATCAAATTGTCGAAGAAGGATAGTCCTTCTACAGACAAGGAGATTGAATACATGCAGAGGGTCCCATATGCTTCAGCTATAGGATCGGTCATGTATGCCATGACTAGTTCTAGGCCAGATGTGGCTTATGCGCTTAGCATGACGAGCAGATTTCAGCAAAATCCCGGTGAGGCACATTGGAAAGCTGTCAAGACTATTCTTAAGTATCTTAGACGAACTAAAGAATACCTTCTAGTCTATGGTGGAAAGCAAGAGTTATCAGTTACTGGGTATACTGATGCTAGCTTCCAAACAGACCATGATGACTATAAGTCGCAGTCTGGACATGTGTTTGTCCTCAATGGTGGTGCAGTTAGTTGGAAAAGTTCCAAACAAGACACTACTGCAGACTCAACCACCGAAGCTGAGTATATTGCTGCATCTGAAGCGGCAAAGGAGGCTGTTGAGATTCGGGAGTTCTTGAAAGAACTCGGAGTGGTTCCGAGTGCCAGTAGTGCTATACCTGTGTATTGTGACAACACTGGTGCGGTTGCACAAGCAAAGGAACCTAGGGCTACAAACAAAAACAGGCACGTCCCTAGAAAGTACCATCTGATCAGAGAAATAATAGAGAGGGGCGATGTGAAATTAGAACGAGTACCCACTGATGATAACCTAGCAGATCCACTTACCAAGCCATTGTGTGTTGCAAAACACAAGAGTCATTTTGAGAGCTTGGGTCTTAGATATGTTGGAGATATGCTTTAGGTTAGTGGGAGTCCGATGTTTGCATGTCTTAGAAATAATTTTGTAATTGAGACGCACAAACTTGATCACATTTATATGTATACGTTTTCATTTGATGATATTTGTTATTGGCATACACATTTCTCTAAATATTTATTTTAATTGTTTGTAAATATTCTTGTTGATTTGTTCCCTTGAGTTAAGACTGTCATTGATGGAGTGAGACATTAATGATATAGTTTAACTTTAAAATAGCCCCAACCAAGAATCATCAAGAATGGGATATTGATGATGTGTGATAGGTTGGCATGGGGTCTGCATCACGTTCTTAGAGAATATAGTGGTTCTCACCTCTATATAGTATTGGATACTCGTGATGGACACATGGATACTTTGGAGAGTATTGGTATACCCTACCTTTAAACTATTTGTTTCTAGTGTCTATAGTTTATTGGTGTGTGAAGTATATGATAGTCCTTTGACTTGAGGTCATTGCTTATCTTGTTTGCAAAATGGTGTATTTTGACCAAGTTCAAAGCTTGCACTCCATTTGGGGTAGATACGGCTTGGATTGGATACATCAGGATGTAATCGAAGATAGTAGTTGGGCCAAGAATAGGATTCATTCATCGATTAAATTCGAGAGTAACACCCAGATTCTCTATATTAATTGATTGCTAAGTCACTGACCAGTGCATGTGATATATTCAATTATAGTAATTGAATATGATCATCAAGGATCAATTGATAAAGATGAGAGTAAAATGGTTAAGCTATTTGGATAGACACTTAGCAAATCCAAGGCTTAACCGAGTGTTACGTGAATGAAGGGATATCATACACACTTCATATAAAGGTCCAGTTTGCGAATCCGCGTAAACGTTCTTCATATATCGAGTTCGCTATACTACGCAGTCTAGGAGTTTAGTATAGACTTTAACTGGGTTATCGTCGATAATGAAGGCCTATAGGGTCACACTTTATGTGTTGTTGTTGATCGTGTTAATGGGTGATTGTGTGGTGCTTAGTTGTTGTTTCAAATACAAGTCCAAGTGGGAGATTGAAAGAAATATGGACTTGATATTGGTATTAATGGGTTTAAGTTAATAATTAAGTTGGACTTAATTATTAAGTGTTTATTTATATTAAAGCCCATTAACTAGGTTAATGTGGGTTAGTATAAATAATTAAACACATTAAAGAAAACCTAATCCTGATCCTAACAACTCACGCACGCACGCACACGGCAAGAAGGACGTACGTTCTTCTTCTTCGATTCTTCTCGGCGATTTCCTAGCTTTCAAAGGGAAGATATCACTCCGGAATTGTTCCACACGATTGAACGGCTTCACGTGGATACCATAGTAGCGGTTCGTGATATTGGGAATACGAGAAGACAACACGTAAGTATCGTATTTTCGTTCATATATGTGTATAATCTCTAGCACGTAAATTAGATCGTATATCTAGATCGAATATGGTTTCATAAACTCGATGCTTCCGCTGTGATTGGTACGTATGAAACCTAACAGCGCAGGCAGCGCAGCTGCGGCGGCGGCGTTTTGATCCCGACGGCGACGTCGTCGACAACGACAGATACCATAAGTTGCTCCACCAATTGAAATAATGGAGCTAGGAGGAATTGTAATCTTGAGTATTTTTGGCAGCTTACTCTTCTTTCTTCCTCCCAAATCCGGCATATTAGAATTGCCAAACCCGCCGCCGCCGCCGCTGTGAAATGGTGGAGATGGGGATAGAAAGGGATATCCAAATGTTGGAGTTGACGGAGGAAACAGAGTTGACGATGGTGGAGGAGGAAGCTGCAATGAATTGCCTGCTAAACTGTGTATAGTAATTAGTAGAGAGAGAAATTAGAATGGAGGAAAATTGTACATTAATCAGATTAAACTCTAGTTAAGTTAATGATGATGTGAATCGACTAGGCCAACCTATATTTAGGAGTATAATTTATGCATACGTGGAGAGCAGTTATCACATACACAGATATATAATCATTAAAATTAATATATAGTAGTAGTAATTACTTAGTTGCCTAATAAATAATTATTACTCTCTCCGTCCACGAAATATGTGTCTAAATTTCATTTTTGAGATGTCCACCATACATGTATTACTTCCAAAAAGAAAAGTTTTTTCCTTTTTTTTTTAATTAAAACTCATTCTTTACTCCTTCAAAAAAAAAGAACCTCATTTTTTACGAAAATAGGTCCCACCAATTACTCCATTACTCCACTAAGAACTGGAACTCTTACTCTACTACCAATTACTTTACTCTATTTTATTCCAATACTAACTACTTTACCAGATTTTTCTTAAGCTTCGTGCCATATGAAATCATACACACATTTATGAACGGAGGGAGTAATATATAATACTATATATATTGCCATTGCGAAAGGGAAAATAGAGGAGTTTATGATTGGCTTACTTGATCTTAATTTTGTTGTTGTTTGCCGGTGAGTTTGGTAGCGGTCCAGTGAAAAGATTATATGACAAATCTCTTCCACATGAAAAAATAAAACAAAAAATAAAAATAAAGGCAAAGTGTGCGAAAGATGCAAATGGAAAAGGTTGACTTACAAATACGTCAACTTTGGAAAGTTGCCCAAGAACTCAGGGATTGGTCCATGCAGAGCGTTCCGGTGCAAATCTCTGCGGTTATAAGTACAAACAATTTAAAATCAAAACAATATTTATACTGCATTTTTTTTCATTAATACTAGTATTAGCTCCCATGCACAATCTCGAATAATTTAAAATAATTTATATAGAGATAGAAGGAACTAAATTTTAAATAAATCTAAATGAATAAAAAATAATCTAATAAGAAAAATTAAAAACAACATAATAATAAATGATGAATGTTCAAATATATACTTTGAGCACACTTAAATACTCACGACCGATATAATTCCACATATTAGAAAACTTACCATAAATATAATACTCTAAAAATTAAACCCTACAAAAAATTTAAATAATATTTAAAAAAAATGAAGGTATGGCTTTGTCATGTCATAAATGTGCAAATTGGTGTTGTGCCCACGGCGGATGTTTTAACCTTTATAAATAATAAGTTAAAACAAACACGTTAAAAAATTATAAACTTAGTTATATATATATATGGAACAAATATTGCTGATTTATAATTTACATTTATGACTATTATAAAAAAAATATATATGCTATAAGAATTTATGAATATTAAAAATGCAATTCTACACTGAATGAACACATTATCTCATTTTATTGTGAATATTTATTGAGAAAAATAAATAAATAATTATAAGTACAATCCTTTTGTAGAAACCTACGCTTAGAAAATGAATAACATACTTAAATAAACCCAATAAAGCCTGTAATGTATTGAGTATGTTGATTAGTACATATTCAATGTTTATTGCAAATTAATTCAAAAATAACAGTAAAAAATATTAATCGTGAATATTAATGTATTTTATAAAAATCGATCACCTTTATATTTAGTTTTCATGTCATATTTTCAAAGGTTTGAAAAATTTATGGTAAATTATGGACATCAATATAATTCAAATAGTAATTTTGTAAATTCAAAGTTTTGAATTTTTTTTATTAATAGGACTAACATTGGTTAATACAATAAGAGACAAAAATGCAATAGCAAATTCAAATTGTCTTCATAAATGCATTTAGTATCAATTAAATTTACATTAAATAAATCAATAAAGCTAGATAAACTTTGGTAGTGGTGGCCAATAACAACTTACATTGTGTAAAGGGAATCCATGGAAGTGAAATCTGGAAGAGTTCCAACCAGATATTGGGAGCCAAGATACCTGAATTTTATGTAGCATTAGTCATTACTCAATATATATAGAAAGCAATTAAACATATATTGATTCAAGTATGATTACAAATATTTTTTTTTGTGTGAGAAATATGCATAAATTTGAACTGTTGATTTTACTTTGATCCATGACTATCATTGTTCAAGTATGATTATAAGGCATTATAAACATGTAAATACTTAAGCATCAATTTGTACATAAAAAAACACAATTTTATAATAAGCACGATCATACGATTTATACACATGACTTTGTACCCTTATAAGCATTGTTCGTATTTTTTGACACTAAAATTTATTTATACATGAATCCTTCTCTAAACACAACACACAACACACGGAGACATGATTTAATTACAGGTCCGTGACACGACGAACGGGGTCGTTGGTGCAGCGAATCCAGATCAACTTCTGGGCATAGCAAGGGTCATCAGTCAATAATGGGAATCGCTCCCCCATTAATAAAGGGAATACATTGATCAATGTCATCAATCCTTGTACTGCAATATCATCATAAGTATAAAAAGCCATGATTAGATTATTGGTAAATACTGTAGTAAGGAGACGTTCATATTTGAAAAGAAATGGAAGGGAAGGAGGAAGATACCATCATTGGAGTTGGTTGTGGTGGTACTTGAGTCGAGCAATGCTAAAGATGTAGTCGAATGTATCGTCCTTCCTGCAGCTTTATTTCCATCACTCTAATTAACTGTAAGAACATTATATTCCAAACAAAATCATACTATAAACTGAATAATACATGGTTTTAGATTTAGATATATACCATGACCATGAGCATTTGACAGAAATACTACAAGACAAAGAAGGGCCAACAACACAGATGAAAGCATAGAAGCCAATGATTGATTGTTTCTAAATTTGCTTCATTCTCCAATTCCCTTTTCTCTATATATACCAGGAATTAATGTATTTTTCTTGTTATTTATTCATATCGCCAGAACATTATTGGAGGAATTGTCCTTTCTCTCTTTCTCTTTTGAAACAAGCTAGGGTTGGCGGCTCCAAGTCCTTTGAAGAGGCTCAGCTCATGACTATATATATATATATAATTAAGTTATGTTGTTTGACACTTTATTTCTCAATTATCAAATGTCAAATTGGCCACTAAACCAAAATCTAGAGGGACTACTTCTTACATATTCTCAACTTTGACATTCTTTCTTATCAATAATGAAATGCCAAACGGGAGATAAACAAATTTGGGGTACTGATTCTTATATTCTCAAGAAAACTTCCATAAGTGTGTATTTGCATACAATAAATTGACAAAACTGTGATCCGAATCAAAACAGCTGCATTCATATTTCAAATCGTTCTTGTACATGTGTACATTTTCGACCTTACTAAAAATGTTGATTAATTATGGATTTATTTGAGCAGCAACTAACAAGCATGCTCTTATTCCAATTCATTCGATCTGTACAGAAACTGATGCATATTTCGCCAACACAAACAAATCCTCACTCGACTCGACTATAATATGATCATTAAGGAAATCATAGCAACAAACAGTAATTCAAGGATCTTCTTCTTCGTCTTGATTGAGGAGTTCACTGGTCCCAGCGGTGGAGCAGTTACTAGAGTCTGGCATGACGTATTCGATGTACACAAGTCAGGATTTCCAGCTACCCTGCAACATATAAACACACACACACACACAAAGCAAGAGATTTATATTATAAGTACACATGATGGCAATGAGAAGAAGCTAGAAGAGAGTCTTAAGATAAATTCTTTAAGAGACAGCTTACATTAAAATTAGGCCTTCTTTAGTTGACAAGGAGGGTGGTACGGTACCATTTAACTGATTTTTCGCAAGATTCCTGCACGAAAAAATCACGAGTTATCTCCTGCAGAGGAGAATAATAAGGTTCTAGAATATGCTATTCAGTTACTCATTTTTGGGACACATACAAAGTTTTGAGGTCGGGTAATGTCCCAAGAAACTCAGGTATAGGCCCACGCAAACTGTTGTTATGAAAATCTCTGCAAATCAAAACAACAATATGAATACAATAGTATATGAGACTTGAAGGGAATGTGTTTTGTTAAATGAGGAGGAGGAATGGAAATGGTAGAATCACATTGTTTGGAGAGCATCCATGGTACTGAAATCTGGAAGCAACCCTGAGAGGCCATAGTCACCGAGTAACCTGTCAAACGAAAAAAAAAAAAAAGGAAAAGAAAAGAATTTTCAGCAGCCATATTTTTCATTAAGAATTGAGGGCAACAAATCTAAGATATTACAGTGCTGTTACTCTTGGAATAGGGTCATCACTGCATTGGATCCAATCCCAGTTGTAAGATGTAGGGAGACAAGGATCACCACTCCAACTTCGTAACACGCTAAAGCTCTCTTTCAGAGAAGCTAAGCCTTCAACTAGAAAGAGACGAGAGAAAAGGTATGATGAGAAACAAAAATAGTGAACATTTTAATGAGAAGGGCAAAAATATTGTTCTTACCATCTCTGTTGTTGGTACCATCGGTGAGCTTGGTGTCTCCGATACGAAATACTTCCATGGCGTTGATGAGAGGGGGAAGTGTAGAAACATTAGTTGGCACAAGAGTAAATACCGTTTCATTCGAAACTACGATGTCACTGACCCTCATCTGAGTACAGTCTCCATAAGGTGGTAAGATTGGATCTGAGAAGGACTCATTATCCTTAAAAATTCTGAAGGATCGGTTTTGGCCTGGTCCCAGCTGAGTAACTTCAGAAAAGTACCAGTTAATGTAGACTGGAATTTCATAAGAAGGTAATTCCATCATCAATTCCATGCTTGCATTGGGGCTTGTTGCAGTAATTGCATTCTTGAGCACCGCAGCTGGTGGTCTATCATATGGCGATGTCAGCCTACTGAAAATGGCATCACTCGGAACTGGGATCGACTGGTTCCTGAAAGCTCCACGGCCCCATATTCTGTCATAGGGATCATCCGGAAAACTGCAAGATAATTCCACCACTCCAAGATGATGTTCATAGTCTCACATCAAAAGATAGACAAAACAAGAAAGGCCTCTTAATTTAAGTACTTTCCAATCCCAACAAGATGCAGTTCATAGTCTTATATCAGAAAAGAGGCAAAAAACAAGAACCATTCTTATCTTCAAAAGGGAAGTAAGTGGCTAAAAGCATTCTGATCCATTCTAAATGACTAAAGAAGCAAGTCAAATAAATAAATAAATAAAAATAAAATTTAATACCTGATAGATGTGTTTGAGCCGAAAGAAGCCCTTATCCAATTGAACAATGGATAACTGTCATTAACATGGCTATACATAGTCGACTCCAAACTGCGTACTTCAAGAGCCGTTATGAATGGAAACTGGCCTGGATATGTCTGAGCAAGACAAACGCTAATGGAGTCTCTCTTCACTGTATAAGTCACCTCATAGTAGTAGTACTTTGTAGTTGATGTCCGGACTTGAGTCCAATCGTTTCCATCGAACTGGAGAGCAAACGTGGGAGGCGAAGACTTGCCATCGTAGTTCCCATAGTAGAAGCTAGCACGCAGGAGGACACGCCCCGGTTTCACAGAGTCGATGTGGTAACAGTTCTTTTTCCGAGCGGTGAACACTCTGAGGGTGTCCGCTACGTGACCCAGGAATTCGATGGTTGGACGGAAACGGATTCACCACTTTGCACGTACTTGTCATCCCCCACCCAAGCAATCCCATATTGGTCTCTAAACGCGAATGATGATCCGCAGTCGATGCTGATGAAAACTGCAAGAACAGATTATGAGATCATAGCTAGCCTTAAAGCAGAGAGAAACAGAATTGTTGATGTCAAAAAAGACAGTTACCATTAGCTGACATAGATAAACTGGTGCATAGCGATAAAACAAGAGAGATTATGAACAAGAGATAAGCCATGAGAAGATGAAAATATGTTGTTTCAAGAAATAACTTCTTTTAAAGGGAGTAAGAAAATCTCTCCTCACTATATAGTTTCTTTATAAGGTACAATTCTCTTCATCTGCTGCTACCAACACCGTCTACTATTGCTCTAATTCTCATGGAAAGGGGTAAGAATGAGAGCTGAACATTTCTTAATTAATTGGAGATAAGAACATAATTCATAAACATTAATCATAGGATTATTAAAATCTCAACATGGAGTGATTCAAAAAATAAAGTAGCACTTTGGTTGAACTCTTCTTCTTGCATTATACAAAAATATTCTCTCCTTTTCAGGACAGAGAAAAAAAAAACCTCGTCAATTGTAAGCTCTCTCTCTAGTGAACAGAAGGAATGAGTAAAAATAAATTTGGACAAGATCAGAATTCATGTACAGTGCTGTGTTTCATCAAGACTTGATGTAAAATATAACAAAAAATATTCTCTCCTTTTCAGCATAGAGAAAAAAAAAAACCTCGTCAATTGTAAGCTCTCTCTCTAGTGAACAGAAGGAATGAGTAAAAATAAATTTGGACAAGATCAGAATTCATGTACAATGCTGTGTTTCATTAAGACTTGATATTAAAATATAACAAAACTCCCATGAAGTCAATGCCAAGTGACATGAGGCGGAAATTTAAAAGAACCCATACTCCAAGGCTAAGTCGTTTTTGTTTTTTGTTTTTTAAAATAAAATAAATAAATAAATAAAATTAAAAAACCATATCCAAGGCAAAGTCCATGTCGAAAAAATAGTTGCTCAAGATCAACTACGAAATCAAAATTCATATCAAAGTTTTGATGCAACAAATGAATTAGCTAAGAAACAGGCCCAACCGTGGATACGACGTCGTTGCATGCACTTTTCTCAAATGGACTTCCGCAATTCCGATCCACCGCAAGGGATGGAGGAGTGGGGTAAATTCGAATGAAGAAATAAACGGCTTCATATTGTCTTGTTCCTCCCAAACTGCGCCGGATTTCGTTGCCGGAACACTAACTCGCAAGCGGAAGATGGCAGGAGGCATTAGCGGTGAATTCTGATGCACGGATTCTTCAAAAACAACAAATTACAGTATCGGATTCGTACCGTGGGTACGGGGGCTTTTCGCGGTGGATTAGCACCCGATCTGGCGAATCCTCATTTAATTAAATATAAATAATAACAGATACACGTGACTCCTCATTTAATTAAATATAAATAATAACAAATACGTGTATTATGTGAGCAGGATACGCGTATCTCGTGAAAAGGATTCACAAATACTGGGCAAATGAGGTTATTTTTGTTAACTTTGAGTTTTTATGGCTCTTTTTGTAAATTTTAAATATTATTAATTAAAAGAAAAAACAAATTAGAAGCATAACTTGAGAATGCATAAACAAGGCTTGATTCCATTCTGACTCCAAGCCCTCTACCGATTCAAACTTGTAATAAAATTTCTGCTCAACACCAACAACTCACTAAGACTTATTCGGGTATGTTAATTAATTTTATTTTCAATTGATTTAGACTGTATAATAAAAATAAAAATAAATAGACGTATCCAAGCCAGATCGCACCCTATAATTTTTTCAAAATACATATTCCCACACTCGTATCGTATCGATCCCACACCTGCACCCCCACACCTATGCAACATAGGTGATAAAATACAGGACCACATATTATACTGGAGATTGTCGATGGATTCGGTTTAATTGAAGACTGAAATTTTATCAAGGGTTTAGGCTTGCTAAATTTGGGGATTTTCCCCTATATTGAAATTATGAGACTACAAATTAAGTTCCCAAGGGTTTTTTTTTTTTAAATATTATTTTTTTCCTATGAAGATTTCTAAAAAAAATGACGACAATATATATATATATATATATATATATATATATATAGGGATATGATCTAGTAAAAATACAGAAATAAGAAGGAATGTGATCCCTTGATTTATACTGATCCAACCGCCAATATTTAAGGAAATTAGTGTAGAAAAGTAGAGACAAAAACTTGGGCTTCATAGTGTGGCCGGGTCAAAGTGTCAATCTTTATACAGAAAAGTGTTAATCTATACGAATAAAAGTGTCAATCTTTAACATAATTATTTTACGAATAAAATGCCAATTTTTAGATGTCAATCTTTATACAGAAAAGTATTAATCTACACGAATAAAAGTATTAGTGTTTTAGCCGGCCGCACGGTGTCTCTGGCTGACCCAAGTGTGTCCCAAAAGTAGATTATCCTCTATAAAATTGTAGAAGGGCAAATAAGTAAACAATGAATATCACTATTTTGGTAATGGCAAAATACACGGGATTTGATAATAAAAAATAACAAACTAAACAACTAATCTAGAGGGTATCATGGTAAGAAAATTTCAAAAATTCTGCAAATAGTTGGGGGAAAAAATTAGTGGTGTATCATCATTTCATTTCTTTTTTGATCTTTCTTTTCCCCGTTAATGGCGCATTTAGTTTTATGTTATAAAGCATTAGTAGACTATTTGTAATGCATTGATGAAAGATGAAGTAACTAT
This sequence comes from Mentha longifolia, assembly GCA_001642375.2. NCBI lineage: Eukaryota > Viridiplantae > Streptophyta > Magnoliopsida > Lamiales > Lamiaceae > Mentha > Mentha longifolia. The sequence continues at coordinate 25,093,423 of CM038112.1, read as the reverse complement.
ATAAATTATTTTTGTTTAAAACAATTACTATATAAATTGTTATTTTGAGAAATTATTAAATGCATTGCCATATATAAGTATAATGCATCATTCGTGTTATATCGTATATACTTTTTTAAAAAATATTTTTAATTTTATGGTGCATTATAATGCACGAGTAGACTATTTGTGATGCATTACTGAAATATAGATAATGCAATTTAAGCAATTTATAGATTGTTATCTTCACAGAAATATTAAAGGCATTATGATATGTGATATATTGCATTAGAGGTGAAATATTATGCAAACTTAGGTTTTTCGTAAAAAATAAAAAATAATGCAAGTTATGCACAAATATAATGCACGCTATGCACAACTATAATGCACGCTATATACAACTATAATGCATTGTCAATACTATTGTAATGCATCGGTCATATAATTATATGCATTCGTAATGCACTGTTTGTCTTTGTTAATGCATTAATTGTATAATGTAATGCACAATAGTAAAACATCAAACGTACAATGTTAATATTAATGTTGTGTGCTTCGGAGACTACTTATGAAAACACATTCATAATGCATGCATTTGGTGTATTAGTATAAATGCATAAAACTCTAGAAAACCAAAAACCTCATCAAGGGAAAAATACAAAATTAGTATGAATTATTGTATTGGTATATAATTGAGACAAACATACAAAGAAGCCAGCCAAAAAAATTACGAGTTGAAGAAAATGATTTCGAGAAAATCATTGAGAATAATAGTAAAGATACTCTGAGAATTAATATTTAGAAGTGCCGTGATTTTAGTCTTTCGGGTACCGCCATCAATACTAAAAGTACAATAATAACCCCTTTATTAATATTATAATATTATTATAGTGATAAATTGAAGAATTACTTTAGCCATTGATCTACAAATATGGATGGTGGGATTTTCTTCTTATTTCTTACAGAACTACACATTTGCACGTGTGTAGAGAAGTGTTTAACTTCTCTTTTATTTTTTGCCATTTTTCAAGTAGATGCTCTGATAACTTACGAGGATTTAAGAGCTTCTCGCTTGAGTGAGTGTTGTGCAGAATGTGGTGAGACTTTTTGGAGCTTCTTGCAAGTTAAAACCTTTTGGTGTGTATTAGAACGAGTTGTGTGCAGTATGATAAGTTGAAAGCGTGAAAGACAATGTAAAGCACACCAAGAGTTTTATAGTGGTTCGGAGCAACTTCTCCTACGTCCACTCTTGTCCTCGACGGGATGAATACCTTTACTTGGTATTCCTTGTTTTATACTTTCAAGGGGAAGTGATTTGAAGCCAGTAACAAACTTACTCCAAATCCTCAAGAGATTCCAGGCTCTCAAGAAGTCTAACAACAACTACAACTTTTCATGAAATCAAAGACCTTCCACTTAAGTATGCAAACTTAAGCTTCACAATCAAGATTTCAGCTAAACCAAAACGACAACCTTACAACTCAATCTAAATACAATAGACTTTGTTTTGGGGTTTATTTTCGTTTAAATTGAGAATCCTTTATAATGAAGAACAAGAGTAAAGAATAATGATTCTCAAAGCTAGGTTTTGGATTAAATTGGTTGAACATAGATATAGAAAGAGGTTGCTAATTACTCAAGAAAACTAGGTTTTCTTGAGGACACACTAAGGATTAAAAAGCTTGAAGAACTTAGAAACGATTTGATTGCTTGAATGCTTGAGTTCTTACTTGTGAGTATGAATGCTTGTTCGTGCATATTTCTTTGTGTGTAGCAACTCCTTCTATTTATAGGGAGAGGAACCCTACTTCCTGTTGGAGAGAAGCGGCGTGTGTTCCTCACTTTTCCGGAAAAGTCGCATGATGTCAGGTGCTTTATAGACTGCAGTACTAGGGGAATGTCGCTTCTTATTGAAAATGAGACCCTAGTTGCATGGTGGTTGAGCATATGCATGGGCCGTCTGCACCTTATCTTGACTTTTCTGCATGCACCTATCCGTTGTACAATAACGTGATGACACGTGGACTCTGTAATTGCGGCATACATCACCATCCGAAAGTTTGAATTTCAAACTTGAGGGTTGGTGAGTCAACGTATCACGGCTTTCACATTCAGAAGCTTTGAGAGCGGCTTGAAGTTGAGACGCTCTGAGTAAACTGACTTGAGAGCGCTTTGTGTTAACTTGAAGTGAAGACACGCTCTGAGCATCTTTATAATTAGAGCGTCTTGTTTAAGCTCTGCGAGGTTTCTTGCTGACTTTTAATCCTGACGCTTTCCGATATTCCACTGCTTCATAAACCTACGCTCTAGAAAATAGAAGCTTCCTAACAGATAAGCTTTACCAAAATAAATCTAAAGCGAGATTAAATAGGTCATCAAAAATAACAAGGGAAATAATCTATTAGGGTTTTGGAATCGAATCAAAATAAATTATTTTTATCTTTGATACAAAGATCCCCTTAACAAAATATCCTAACAATATATATATATAGAGTGTTGATATGCTAAGCTACAATAGTGAGCGCCTCTTGGGCAACTGTGACATGTCATCAATTTACTTTTTTGTTTTTTGTTTTTTTCCCTTTTTCATCCTCTCTCGTTCATTGCCTAGAAATTAGTATTATTATTATTATTATTATTATTATTATTATTATTATTATTATTATTATTATTATTATTATTATTATTTTGGTTTAAACACCCCGAAAGGGTGAGGGGTTAGTCAGACCCCCAACCTGTATATAAAAGGATCAAAATCATACAGCGTCTGGTGAGGATAACACTAGAAATGAGTGTTATCCCCAACATAAACCAAAAGAACAAACCTAATCGGAATTGGATCAACAACCGATCCAATTCTCGAAACAGAACAAGAAGTATAATAAACAAACCAATACAATGATGATGGCCCAAAAGTGACCATATCGGAAAATTAAGAAGAGGGACTATAAAAAAGACGAGAGACTAAGAGAGACAAAGCATACTACTAGCTATATCAGAACCTAAAATTCGGATATCCCAATTGATCCATCCGAACAAGTGCTAAAAAATAGCGAGGAGCACTAGCAGCATCATAAAATTCCATGGAGTCGGTCTGAGAACCCCAACGTGCCATGAAATTAGCAGGGCGATTCCCTTCCCTATGTATGTGGGAAAAATGAACTGAATCCCCTGCAGCCAAAGTTGAATACGTGTCATGAGATGACGGATATCTGCAGAGCCATGTTTTACAGAAGTAAGCAAGGTGATGATCGCCACAACATCCATCTCGATCCAAATCTGTGAAGATAAGGTGATAGCCAGATCCAGCCCGTGAAGAAGAGCAATGAGCTCTACTTCAAAGCTGGATCTAGCCTCAACTGTAGAGCAGAAAGCACGGAGCAGGGCACCATGGTGGTCACGAACCAAGCCACCACCTACCGCACTCCCCGAAGCAGCATCAAATGAACCATTAGTATTCAGCTTTACCCAAGGTGCCTCAGGTGGGATCTAATGAATAATCCTGGACCTAAGGGACCTGCTGATGGGCTCAGCTATAGGCATGAACGGGACCTAAGGCCGGCAACCCTGCTGCCAGTGAAATGGCAGGAGCTTCCTCGTAGCAACCAGAGTATGCAGGTGATGTTTAACCTGCCAAATAATGTTAGAAGAGCGAAAATGAGTGCCACGATGTTTGTGGCTATTCCTTTCCGTCCAAATAAACCAAGTGATGAGGCAAGGGATCAGAAAAGAAATGTGTGTGCATGTGGCTCATGGGAACGAGTGTCTCTACCATCCTAAACTACGTGCAATATTAGTGCTCGTGTGTGCATGTGCTAGTGCAGGGAACCAGTCTGAAAAATAAGTCCATACAGCTCTAGCAGATTCACTCCAAGAGAACACATGCATGCTAGTTTCAATATGAGGAGAGGTACAACACTGGCACCTTGAAGCAAGAAAGATTCGACGAGACTGAAGACCGACATCAACAGGTAATCGACCAAGAAGGAGATGCCATAGAAAGACATAAATGGTAGGGGTAAGGCAAGGGTTCCAAATATCACCAAAGAGAGATACCTGAGGGCGTCTGTACCTGACGTGATGCCAAGCAGAAGTCACAGTGAACTCACCGTGGCAGTAAGACTCCATCTCATGACATCCTCGCCCCCCATAATACCGGCGTCCGGCTCAAAGTAACAACCTGACCAGGAGATAACACAGAAGTAGCACACAAGGCATGTAAACAATCCATATTCCAGCAGAATCACTCCATAAATCACACACAAAGGGATTTGGGGCGCCGACTGGGCAATATTCGGCAAGGGGCCCATCCTCAAACCAAGTATCATCCTAGAAGGACACCCGCCCCAAACTGAGAGACCAATGAATAAAATCATGTGCATGAATAGAAGAATGCATGAGCCTATGCCAAATAGGACTATGATGCACAGAGAAAGCAGTCAAAAGATACGAGTACTTGCGCCACAAGTACTGAGCCCAAAGGGAATCACAAGCCTGAAATCTCCACCACAACTTATAGCTGAAGGCAGTGACCATGTCAGAGAGCCGACGAATGCCGAGACCTCCCTCATTAACTTGGAGACAAATCTGGTTCTAACTAATCCAGTGAATCTTCTTGGCTTCACCTACAGATCCCCAAAAGAAACGAGGCATCATTTGCTCAATCTCATGCAACACACACTGAGGGACCTGAATGACCTGGAAAATGTGAAGAGGTATAGTAGAGAGCGCTCTTGATTAACGCAAGCCTTCCTCTAAAGGCAAGGTGTCTGTGAGACCAACTATGAATACAAGCACTGATTCTCTCTCTCAAGTTAAGAAAAAAAGACTTCTTTATCCATCCCTGATATATGGAACTCCTAGATAGGTAAAAGGGAAGGTGCCTCTCTGGAAACCCCTAACCTCCTAGATGTTCTGTTGCCACTCATTAGCGTATTTATCATGGATGAAAAAGTTGCTCTTATCAAAATTAATCATCTGCCTAGAAATCGTGCAGTAACTATCCAGACATATCTTCAGCTTCTCCAAAGCTTCTCTCCTACCTTGAGTAAAGATGATGATGTCATCAGTGTACTCCAAATGAGAGATAGGAAAAACATTTTTCTTTGGTGAACGATATATCATATCTCGTTGATCAATGATCAATCTATCCAAAGAGCGAGATAGATAGTCTCCAGCAAGAATAAAGAGAGAAGGAGAGATGGGATCTCCCTGACGAAGACCCATAGTGGAAGGGAAGAAGCCCGCCAGCGCACCGTTTACTAACACTGAGAACCAGCAATTTTGAACGCACCTCTGCATCATATCAATCCACTGTTCTGGAAAGTCCATGCTCTTCAAGACATTCATCAGAAACGGCCATTGAACTCGATCATATACCTTAGCCATATCCAGCTTAAGCGCAATATTCGGAGTCCCACGACCAGGAGGCCTCTTTAGATCATGGATAAGCTCTTGAGCAAGCAGAACATTATCACTGATCAAACGACCACGAATGAAACCACTCTGATTCGGCGCCACGACAAGAGGGATGATCAGGGCCAATCTAGAGGTCAAGATCTTTGTAATGATCTTGTTGGTAACATTGCAAAGATTGATTGGCCTGTAGTGAGCCCAGCTCAAAGGAGTCGTCCTCTTAGGGATGAGGATGATGGTGGTAGCAGTGAAGCTTCGAGGCATAGGAGAGCCTTGAAAGAAATCCACAATTGCAGCAACCACATCAGAGCAAATTATCTCCCAATAGTGCTGAAAGAACCGGGAAGTGAAACCATCCGGGCCGGAAGTGCTATCACCACTGATTCCAAACACAGCAGAATGGATCTCTTCAACCTCCGGCAAAGAACAAAGATTCTGGCGATCAACAGATTCCTGTAGAGGCTGAAGTCCCTCCAAGGCATTATTCAAAGGATTCGGAATATCAGACGTAAGCAGTTTCTGAAAGAAATCCGCCGCAGATGAATGGACTGCTTCCTCTGTCAATTCATCTCCATCATGAATAACATGAATCCTCGATTTGATCCTCTTCTATTTCACCCAACCTTGGAAGAACTTGGTATTTCTCTCTCCATCAACGACCCATCGAATCGCGGCCTTCTGCCTCCAAAAATCTTCCTCCATTCTAGTGCACAGAACATACTGGGCGATACATCGATTAAGCTCAGATCTCAACTCTGGCGTCAGACCATCATCAAACTCTATCTGCGCCACTCTGACTGCCTCCCCAGCACGAGCATGAATATTACCAAAAACCTCTTTATTCCATCCTTTCAAGAATTTCTTTATTCTGTTCAGCATGAACTGCAGATTCAGCATTCCTCCAAAGCCAGTCGGCGCTTCCCAGATCTTAGCAACCGCTGACACAAAAGAATGGTGCCTGACCCACATATTCTAAATTCTGAACGACAATTTTGGAATCTGAGATGAAAACTGGCATCTGACCAAAAGAGGGCCGTGATCAGAGGCAATTCTCGGAAGGTGAGTAACATGAGTCATAGCAAAAGCAGTCTCCCAGTGCTTCCCAATTAGAATCCTATCCAGTCTTTCTCTCAAGCCCGCTCTCTCCCATGTGAACACAGGTCCATCGAAACCAGGATCAAGTAACTGACAATCCGAAATAGCATCAGCAAAGTCCATCATCTCAAGATGACGATCAACATCACTCCCAGCTCTCTCTTCCTCAGTAAGAAAGATGTTGAAGTCACCTCCAACAAGCCAAGGTTTGTCATCCATCTCGTAAGAAAATTCCCGAAACGTGTCCCACAGCGGATACCTATCCGGTCTGGTGTGCTTGGCATAGACAGAAGTCATAAATAACGGATGACGAAAAACAGCAGCAGAAATATGAACATGGACGAGCTGCTCCATGTCCTCCAAAATATCAGCCTGGTAATCCCTATGAGCAAAGATCCAAATCTTGTCACTGACATTAGAATGCACATGAACAAGACCAATCTTCCTTGCGAGAATAGAGGGATCACGCTCATTCATGGGTTCCAGAATAGCAACAAAGGAAAGATGATGTTCTCTACAAAGATTAGCAAGAGTACCCAAAGGCTTCTTATCAACAATACCTTGGGCGTTCCATATCATGAAGTTTGTCGACATAAGGAAATGATTCAGACAATCTCATTAATGGAAAGCCCACTCTATAACAATTTACCCTCAGCATCGCTAGAAACACGGTTCTGAGTGGGAATCTTCTCCATCAGCACACTGCCTGCATGCACATCCTGCCCACTCTCAACCATGACATCATCTTGAGCTGTCTTTCTGGTAGCACTGTCATGTCCAATCATCAATGTATCTTCATCTTGCTCATTCTTGACTTATAGCACTGCATAAGAATTGCGGGTCACTGTCTGCTCTATCATGTTCTGTTTGTTGTTGTTCTTCTTCTGATGAGAGACCTTAACCCATTCACCCTTATTCTCCTTGGAAAAAACTTGTCGAGCTTTCTGGAACTGAGTCTGATGCTGATCAATCTTGGAGCCAGAAGAGGATGCATGATCTGTGTAGCCCTGGCGGTCTGCCTGCTCATTCTATTTTGCCTGAGAAACTGAAGCATCTTTGCTTTGAGAATTCTGATAGTCCCGATGGATCTTCTTACCTTGATTTACTCTCTTGTCACTGCTCTTCGGCCTCTAATTTTCATTCTGCTGAAGCTCACCCTCGTGAGAAGATGTTTTATGCATAATAGGAATCCCATACTCTGACTTGCGAGCACGGGGAGGAGCTCGCTTCTCCGGTCGTGTATTTTTGCCAAAAGCGTAGCAAGATTCAGGTGTGTGTCCCACATGCTTGCAATCACTACAGTAGCGGGGAATCTTATCCCATACAACCTTTTGTTTCACTTCAATACCAACAATATCAATCACAACTTCCTCAACAGGAGGTTTCGTAATATCTATCTCAACACAAACTCTAGCAAAGGAAATACGGTTGTGAGAAGCAGTGGCCCTGTCAACTTGAATGGGAGTCCCCAGAGCAGAACAAATCATGTATAAAGCACTTTGATCATAAAGATGAACAGGCAAGCCAATCAAATTACACCAAATAGCAACAATGGACGTCTCAAAAGAAGGATTAAAAGTAGGTGTCCATTTAAATTCACGCATAGGCATACTATCAATGTACCAAATAGGTATTCCATTAGCACCGTACAATAGTTTAGCATAATCATCAGCTTCAGTTAGTTCAATTAACACATGCATAGCATTTAAAAAAATCCACTTAAGTGTACCACGAATACCGATGTTACCCAGAGCCTTGTTGATGCTGTGGGAAGGAGGGATGGAGTGCGAGAACTTTCCAACCAAAGCAAAGCCCATGCGACCTGCAAGAGCATCGGTGTCAGTTTTTGAAAATGAAATAACAGATTTACCTTCTCGATCCTCTACGGTTCCAAGCGGAACAAACTTGCTAGGATTGAATGAAACCGGTGCATTGGGGGGAGCTGAATTTTTTATACGCAAAGCCATGGTTTCATGCTGTTGATTTTCAGAGCTAAGCTGATTCATAGGTGCATGTGGCGAAGAATTTCGAGGAACAGACTTCTTCAAAGAATCATGTTGTTTCCCTTCTTCCACAATATGATCATTCGAAGCAACTTTCACAGGAAGAGTAGGAAAATCTTGAGTGTTCTCGTTTGTAGCTGTACCTTTCGACACAAGGCTTATTTTTCTGATTTTTGAGAGATTTTTCTTTATTAAAAGGAATGGTGGGACGATGGGATTTGGGCTGAAAATTGAAAGGAAGGGGCGTTGGGATGTACTGTAGTTCGAGAAGAGAAGAGGATGCTTGAGGATTTTTTTATTATATTAAAAGATGTGGGTTTATTAAGGAGATGAGTTTGTTAGGAATAAGAGAGGGCCGATTGTGAATTGATTTGGGCTAAAGGTGGGGAATTTGGATTTTGACTGTTATGAGTCAAAAGGGTAGAATTGTTTGGAATCAAAGAATTTTCAATGGGGATAGTGGGCTGACGGGGATTTTTGAATGGGTTGGACTTCAATAAAGTCAAGATTATGGGCTTCCTCCATACTATTTAGAGTAGTAGCAATATCCAAATTCAAATTGGTGTGAATTTGGGAAGGAAATAATGACAAACCCAAATTGTTAGAATTCGATAGGCGAGAATCATGCATGATAGTAGGTATATCGCCACTTTAATATCACCACTTTCTATAATAACAACAGAACTGATCGATCTTGCTTTCTAAGGGTGATTAATGCACGTAGACAATGAATTAATAAACACGAAAATAAAAGGACACGAAGGATTTACGTGGTTCGATCTACCGGAATAGATCTACGTCTACGGAGCAAAAGAGAGTGAATGTTATTGATAGTATGCGTGTATTGCTTACAAAGATTGTTCTCCCCCCTCAATCTATTCTAAGCCCCTATTTATAGATAGTTACATGGAGTTCGATTATAATACGAATTCTTCTCTTATTTGGACTCTTTGGCTTGATCTCCTCCTTTATGGATAAACACCTAGCTTCTATATCTCTCTTAGAGCTTGAGTTGTAGTCGATGTAGGAGTCTTGGTTGCCTTGGTTATAAAGTCTCTTATCTTCAATTGGGCCGAGCTGCCTGGGCCGAGCTTAACTGTCGGGGCCCAATTATATTGGGCCTGATGCTTTGGGCCTAGGTGTTGAGCCATATCCTATCACATCCCCCCTAAAAAGATGTAGAAGCAAGGGTGTGATTTAGGGGAAATAGCTGAGGTAGGAGTGATGTCAAGTGCGTTGCCCCGTCAAAAATAGAATTAACGAAGTTAATCACGTACTGCCTCATTAAGATGAAGTCAGTTTAAAGTGTGTTGCCCCATCAAAAGTAGAATTGACGAAGTCAATCGCGTACCGCCTCGTTAAGACGAGGTCGGTTTGAAGTGCGTTGCCCCGTCAAAAGTAGAATTGACGAAGTCAATCGCATACCGTCTCGTTAAGACGAGGTCGGTTTGAAGTGCGTTGCCCCATCGAAAAATAAATTTGACAAAGTCGCATATCATTTGGCCGATGCCGAACACGGGATGTGTCAGTCGCTTTTAATTAATGCACCGGTTAGACTCCCGATAAAGTGAGGCGTGATTGGACGTTGGGGGAAGGTGAAAAGGCGGAACAGGGATATAACTTCCTTGAGACATTATTCCATCACATTTTCCAAAACTTTAAAAATTTCTCGCTCTCAAGTTTGTGCCATTTCCCTTGCCGCCGCGTTCCGCATTTTTGTTACTTCCGTCGCCGTCGCTCCTTCAGAACTTCCATTAAGCACGAGTAAGTTATTTTCCATGGCTTTTTCTTCTAATTCCAGTCAATCCCATGGTAACGAAAGTCGTGCAGAGTCCGTGTCACCGTCGGGTTCGCCGGCGGCAACATTAAGTAGGTCGCCGTACACAGAGATAGAATGTTTCACCATTGACGATTCCATTCCCAAACCATAGAAGGTTATATTTCCTGCTTTAGATAGGTCTGGTAGGTTTCTGATTTTGCGTCGAGTTTAGATGCCCCCTCAATTCAAAAAATTGCCAAAATTTTTTTATTTTTGAATTCTGCCCTTCTTACTATTCCACGTCCAGAGGATAAGGCTTGTGCGCGTCCGGTAGGGTTTTTTACCGTTTACGAGGATTGCCTAAGTTGTGGTCTTCGTATTCCCCTACCTTTCGTATATGCCGAACTGCAATGGAAGTTCGGCCTTGCCTTAGGGCAAATTATACCGAACTCGTTTAAACAATTAACTGGCCTCGGCATCGTAGTCGGTCATCATGGTTTTCCAAGAGTTAGCGAGGCCAAGCTTTCCATGGTAGGGCTGAGCCCTTATGATCCCGTGACAATGGAAGATCCAGGGAAGGGTGAGGCCCTACTCTTTGCTTTTCGCTTCGTCCCTCTTTCGATTGCTGAGTTTATTTTAATCTCTTTGCTTTGTTGTAGTGAACTTCGGTGCCAACAAGAAAAAGAGGCCGAGGCCGACTTCGAACCGGAGAAGACAACGTCCGCAGCCTCATCAGAGAGGACCGTGGATGTTTTGGGTTCTCCATCGGCTGGCTCTCCGCTATAGGGTGCATCACCCCGCTTTACACGTCAGAGCAAGGAGGCTCGCGTGGTCATCGTACCCTCCGGGGAGGCGGAGGGTACCGTCGATCGACCCGCTAACCAAGTAGCGGCTAGTCGTCTGCCATTTCCTGAGGTATACGGTCTGCCCACGTGCATTATTTTGCCTCTTACTCGTCTTGTCTAATGCTGATTGACATTATTGCAGGGGGCAGAGTACATGGCTGCTGAACTGACGAGCTTTCTCAATAATGGGGTTGCTCAATACCACAAGTTGGCCCGGGTTGCCCGGGAGTTAGAGAAAGGCAAGGGTGACCTTGTCAACAAGGTGGCCGCAGCCGAGGCGAAGGCTCCGGAGGCGGAGAAAAAGGAGGCCGCCGCGCTGGCGGCCGCGGAAGTGGCGAAGGCCGAGGTGGCCTTACTGAAGAATGAGGTTGCCTCGGTAAAACCTGAGGTTGAGGCAGCTAGGCACCGGGAAGCCGAGGCAGGTGCTTCGCAGGGGCAGGTTCTCCATGCTTTTACGGAGAGGCTGTTCCGGTCAGGGGCATTTTCCGAGCTGGCGAACGAGCTGGCCTGCCATCTGAATACCTCCGTGGCGTTGGAGAAAATCGACGAGATTGCCGCAGATTACCCGGACTTGGATAAATCCAAGTACGGGTATGAAGTAACCTCGAACGAGGATCTGCTTCACTTATACGCAAAGGCCCTGTGGGATGGGATGTCGGCCTTCCCTATGCTCAAGAAGCTCACCTCTATGTCAACGGTGCTCTCTGCTGAAGCAATCTGAACCTGTCCGGTGGATAGGGACAATTTACTCAAGGCTGCGATTGCTAGCCTTGATGCCGAGGTGGAGGTACCGGTGGATGACAGGCCGGAGAATTCCGAGGCCGGGCAGGAGGAGCCCCAACAGGGGGATGATGTTGCTGGAGGGGGTTAATCCCCTTTTCTCCTTTTTTTTTTTGTAGGTCATATGTACTACGACATTGCTAGGATGTCGCTTTTTATCTTACCGTAACGGCTTTAATGAAATTCCAACTTTAATTGAAATCTCTTTTAGTCTTCTCCCAAACTTTTTAACGCTTCTCCATTAGTTGAACAAATTTCCCATTTAACCCGAGCTCTTGAATTGAAAGAAACTGAAGTCTTACATTGGAAAGGCGGGCTGGGCATGTTCAAAATGAGGCCGATGTCAAGCTTACTGCTACTCAGGTGAGGTTTGACGAGCTGCAGGCTCGGTTTTTGGAGCTCGAAGAGAAGTTGGAGATATCGCAGAAAGATGCTAAAACAATCTCTGGAGCATGCTGAGTACGAAGCTATCATCCACCGAGCTAGTGGATTTACCATATCCGAGACCCATGACACGGTCAAGGAGCTCAAGGCTCGGTGCCGAAGCTACAGGGAGCAATACGGAGATGACTCCTGGGAGCTTCAGGATCAAGTGAACGAGCTTATGCGAGTGGCAAGCACTTTTGAGATAGTCATGGATCATCACCCAAGGCTGAAGCAACGTATTTTGTCAGAGGCCGGGCTTTCGACTTCAGCTACCCATGGTGCTGGCTTGAGGTTTCTTGATCGTACTTCTGGGGAGTTCCTGGAAGGTGGACCTTCAAGTTTGGCAAATCCTGATTCTCTGAATTGTCAATCGCCACTCTCAAGAATTTTATGATCGAGAACGGCAGTCGGCGTCTAAATGAGGCTGAGGTCGAGCGAACCAAAGTACCCGAAGTTGAGGGACTCAGAGTGGCGAGGTAGAGGAGCTACTGGATGAAGTAAAGGCAGAGGTAGAATTAATATAGATTATATCCTGAATCTGAAAGCTAGTAAAGATTTTGCTAAAGATTGGCTCAACTTTAGCAAGCCTAAACCTCCGGGCTCTTCGTCTTCTTGATGTAATTGTACTTTTTCTTTTTTATGAAATAAAATAGAAATTTATGTACTGGTATTCAAGCTTTTCATCTCTGTTTTTAACTAAGGTAGTTTTCCTTGTTTTAAACGAAGGTAGGCTTTAGATAGCTCGTCCTCGTCATAAGGCAAGGTTTGGCTTTAAAAAGCTCGACCTTGTCATAAGACGAGGTTTTGGCTTTAGATAGTTCAACCTCGTCATAAGATGAGGTTTTGGCTTTAGATAGCTCGACCTCGTCATAAGACGAGGTTCTGGCTTTAGATAGCTCGACCTCGTCATAAGATGAGGTTTGGCTTTAGATAGCTTGTCCTCGTCATAAAACGAGGTTTTGCTCATCTTCGTTTTAAATAGGTAATTCATCCTTATTTTTAACGAAGGTAGTGCCTCCTCGTTTTAAACAAAGGTAGTTCGTCCTAGTTTTTAAGGAAGGTAGGCTCGAAGTTCCTTATTTGTCAAATTTATCGATAAGGGTGGTCCCCTTACGCGTGTTTGGATGCTACTCCGGTTATGGAGTTTATTTATCCTTTAAAGGATATTAAGTTACCCTCGTCAGGGTTTTAAATGAAAAGGACGAGATAATATGCATAAGTGGAGTAGTAATATGCAAAATGAGATATGCAAGATCAAACAAATTAAAGGAGAAATAAAGGATTTATTAATAGAAAAACTGATGTTCGAAAGATAACAAAAATCACAAGATGACCTAACTCGTAACCTAGACGAATTAAATGAACTTAAACACTACTCTCAGCCACTTATGTAAAGTATCTCTTTAAATGAGTAATATGCCATGTACGGGGTATTGGCTCACCGGATAAATGGGCGAACTTGTATGACCCTTTGCCGAGGACTTTTTTAACTTGGTACGGTCCTTCCCATGTGGCTTCTAGCTTGCCGAGCTTTGCAGCCTTGCTAACTTCGTTATTTCAAAGGACGAGGTCTCCTACTTGGAATTGCTGGTACTTGACTCTGGTTGTAGTACCGAGCTACTTGCTGCTTGTACTTGGCTTCCCTTATGTAGGCGAGCTCTCGCTTCTCCTCTAACAAATCCAGATTGGTTCGGAGACCTTCTTCATTGTCTTCGGCTGAAAAGTTAATAGTGCGGGGGCTCGGCAGGCCTATCTCTACCTGGATCACTGCTTCGGTTCCGTACACCAAACTGTAGGGCGTTTCACCGTTTGAGGTCCGAGGAGTTGTTCGGTATGATCATAGGACTTTGGTAAGTTCACTGCCCAATCTCCTTTGGCTTTATCTCGAAGAGTTTTGAGTCCCTTGATGATCGTCCGGTTGGTGACTTTGGTTTGGCCATTTGCTTGAGGATGAGCTACCGAAGTGAACTTCTGTTGAATATGAAGCCCTTCACACCATTCCCTGAATGTCCTGTCTGTGAACTGCGTCCCATTATCTGAGACTAGGATGTAAGGTACACCGAAATGGCAAACCACGTTCTTCCAAACAAAGTTGAGGGCATTCTTGCTCGTGATCTTTGCCAAGGGTTCAGCCTCGACCCACTTAGTGAAATAGTCAATGGCTACGATGAGGAACTGGAGCTGCCCTGGAGCTTTGTCAAATGGACCGACGATGTGTGTCCCCCATTGCATGAATGACCAACGGCTTTGCATGCTTGTGAGGTCGGTCTGGGGTAGCCTCAGCACTGTCCCATGAACTTGCGCCGTCTGAGGGAACCAAAAATTTGTGAATTCCGATCAAAGTTTTCTAGGTAAACGATAGCCATGATGAGACCAACACAATCGAGTGCCGCTGCTGCCGCCAACTAGAAAAAGGAGAATTAGCAAACCGAATAAGAAATTCCGGCAGCCGAGACAAGCCAAGTGCAAGATCAGAATCTTGCAGCGAACAAATGACCCTGGAAGGAACATGTGAGAGACCAAAACCCAGAGGGCCATGTCGATCATGTTCTGTTGGACAAGTTCGGCAACCTGATCCACCGTGACAATGAAGGTCGTGATAGCAGCAAGGAAGATGACCTTGCCAACTCCCAACAAGAATTTGACGACTCTGTAAAAGCGTATCTGGCGAAAAATTAGCAAAATTTCCTAAAGTTCATCGAGCAGCAGAAAGCTCATAGCCGAGGAGGAGAGTACGAAGCTGTGTCCATATCGAGGCACAGGCAAAAGTCCCCAAGCATCAGGATCCTAGATGCACGGGACGCCGGGATTCCTCCTAGGCGATTTGTTGATGATCGCCAAGAACTATAATCGCGTCTCACCTTGGCACGACGCAATCTCACCTCGTCGCTATGCTGACTCACTTTGGCACGATGAGGACAATTACTGAGGTAGGAGATTCGACGTTTATGGGAAGATCTCTACTCCTTTCACTAACTGGATACTCTACACACCTCTCTATTTTTCGTACAAGGTGCCACCGGTGAAGCCGTACAATGGATTGTGTGACCCGCAAAACTTCCTTTCTCAATTTCAATACAACATGCTCAATCAAGGGCTCAGTGACGACATCTACATGTGCAAAGTGTTCCCGGAGCTGTTGGTTGATAATGCTCGCATGTGGTTCAATAGCTTACCTCATCGGAGTATCAACTCCTACGATGAGCTGATGCGAGCCTTCGAGCGGAGATTTTTCCAAAAGGCCGAGTCCAAAACCACTGCGGCACACCTACTCACCATAAGGTCAGGGCGAGGCGAGTCTATCAGTGACTTTATGACCAGATTCAATAAAGAAAGTCTAAAAGTCGATCGTCTGACTGATGAGGTCCTTATCTCGGCCTTCCAGAATGCTATCCAGTCGGGCACCCTACACAAGGAGCACGTAAGGAACGAGCCTCATACTACGAGGCAATTGTGGAATATCGCTGATTAATTTGCAAAAGCTGACTGAAGCCGACAGGCGCAAGCGCGAAGCTGATAAGGCCGAACTGTCGGACCGGAAGAAGAAGATCGTAATGACCGAGGTCAAGGCCGCCAAAGTGCCCTCGACAGACTCCAGCGGGCACCAATTGAATCCTGGCTTGGACCTCAGCAGAACCAGGAAAAGAGCTAGTTCACACCATTGACGAGGCCGAGGATAGAAATCTATGAGCTGCACGCTAACATGTTCGAGAAGCCTCAGCCCATGTCACGAGGAGGGTCGAAACTGCCGATCCAAGGACAAGTATTGCCGATTTCATGAGGATTACGGCCATGACATAGAGGACTGCAGGAACCTGGCTGCAGATATCGAGCACTTGGTGCATGGCGGTACCCTTAAAAAGTACCAAAGTCGCGGCCAATACAAAGCCCGACCTTAGGGCAAGAGAAAGTGCAAGAACAGAAGGGGGAATAACTGTGGCCCCCATATGGACAAGAAGTCGAAGAACGAGGATGAGAATGAAGATGAGGACCAACCTCAGTTCGACGGAATCATCACAGCCATCACCGGTCTCCCTCAAGGAGCCACGAAGTCATCACTTAAGGCTGAGGCCCGAAGTCCCAAGACTGACGAACCTCACAAAAAAGGTTCAAAAAGGACGAGGCAATTACATTCTCTAAAAAAGACCCAGTGCCATCAACCATACCTCACCAGGACACCATTATGATCGAGGCAGTAGTGGCTAACAAGCTCGTTCAATAAGTATTCATCGACAGTGGAGCCTCGGTAAGCGTACTCTTTAAGGATTGCTTTGAGAAGCTAGGGGTCGAAGAGGCGCGCCTCGCACCGGCATCGATCCCCCTAAAAAGCTTCGTCCAGCAAGAGACGCAAACAGAGGGGATCATTCAACTCCCCATTACGGTGGGGAAGCATCCATGATCGTCCACCAAAGTAATCAACTTCTTCGTCGTAAAAGCCAACTCTCCCTACAACATCATCCTAGGAAGAGATTGGTTGGTGGCGGTGAAAGCGATCTGCTCGGCATACCACTTGACGATCAAAATCCCATCCAAGGGCGGGGTGATCGTAATTTGAGGTGATCAGAAACAAGCCAAAGAGTGCATGCAGATCGCCCTACGAGATGTCGGAACACCTCAGCACCCACAAGCATAGCAACTAAGGAAACCCGAAGAGTTGGCAATGGAAATGATGTCATCCGCATATGACGAGCTAGTAGAAAACATCGCACTCTACGAAGACGACCTGTCTGAGGTCGTCAAAGTAGGTTTTGCAGGCAGAGCCGAACTCCGAAAGCAGATCATCCAACTTTTTCAGGAATATAGAGATGTCTTTGCTTGGTCACCACTTGACATGACCGGGGTGCACCAAGTATCATCACACACCAGCTGGACATCGACCCAGGAATAAAACCAGTTCGGCAAAAGCAGCGAGTGTTCACAGCAGAGTGGAACCAAGTCATTTATGACAAAGTGCGTCAACTCTTGAAAGCACAGATACTCTTCGAGGTCAAATATCCGATGTGGATAGCAAATCCTGTGATGGCCAAAAAGCAAGGAGGAGGGTGGCGGATGTGTATCGACTACATCGATCTCAACAAACACTGCCCCAAGGACTGCTATCCCCTCCCCAACATTGACAAGAAAGTGAAGCCCTTGTCTGCCATAAAGTCTTCAGCTTCCTAGATCTGTACAAAGGTACCACCAAGTCCTCATGAGTGACTGAGGACGCGCCAAAAACAACTTTTATTACAGACTTCGGCGTTTATGCGTACAAGAAGATGCCTTTCGGACTCAAGAATGCTGGAGCGACCTATCAAAGAATGGTCGACAAAATATTTAAGCCTCACATCGGCAAGAACGTAAAGGTGTATGTGGACGACATCGTCGTCAAAAGTAAAGAGCCGAGTACTTGTGTTGACGACCTCAAGGTCGTCTTCGGCCTTCTTCGCAAGGTGAACCTTAAGCTAAACCCCGAGAAATGTACCTTCATGGTCCGATCAGGAAAATTTCTAAGGTGCTGGGTTTCTCAAGAAGGGTTGAAAGCCAATCCATCTAAAGTCCGAGCCATCCAAGAGATGAAGTGCCAAAAACTGTTAGCGATAATCATGGAAAGGATATGACCATATCTTAGTTTCCTTAATTATTTGATTTGTTGTAATCTTGATTGATTTGTACTCTTCGTATATATTGAATACACTACGCACACCACCACTTGTGGTGACACAAATCAGCTCTTACATGGTATCAGCCAGAAGATCCTCAAAACCCTAACTCTCGTCCCGCGCCACCATCTCTCTCCCTCCTCTCTTCTGTTGCATCACCGTTTCTCAATGGCTTTTGATGGCAATTCCCCCCTCCCTTTTTCCACTCTTATTCACATGATCACTATCAAACTTTCATCTTGTGGGTGCTCTACAATATCTCACATTGACGAGGCCAGATCTGTCCTTCGCGGTGAACTCGGTTAGTCAATATTTGCAATCACCCACTGATGATCATTTCTCAGCCGTTAAGAGGATTCTACGCTACGTGAAGGGCACGCTTTCCTTTGGTTTGTCGTTTACTCGCTCTATGTCTAATGCACTTATTGGATATTCAGATGCTAATTGGGCGAGATGTCTTGACACTCGCCGCTCAACATACGGCTGTTCTATTTTCTTGGGTGATAATCTCATTTCCTGGAGTGCTAAGAAACAACCAACTGTGTCTCGATCGAGTTGCGAGTCCGAATATCGAGCCATTGAAAATGCTACCGCCAAAGTTGTTTGGGTTAAAAACTTATTGCATGAGATTTTTGCCTCTTCGCCCACGGTGCCTCTCTTGCTTTGTGATAAAAAAAGCACGGTTTTTCTAACCCAAAATCCTGTTGCGCATAAACGGGCGAAGCATATAGATATTGACTACCATTTTATTCGTGAGCTTGTCACAAGTGGTGTGCTACAAACTAAGTTCATTCCTTCTGAGTTGCAGTTAGCGGATGTCTTCACAAAAGGCTTGCCGAGACCTTTGTTCAAGTTTTTCAGGTCCAAGCTACACGTTGGTCCTCATCCCACGCTTCGCTTGAGGGGGGATGTTAGCGATAATCATGAAAAGGATATGACCATATCTTAGTTTCCTTAATTATTTGATTTGTTGTAATCTTGATTGATTTGTACTCTTCGTATATATTGAATACACTACGCACACCACCACTTGTGGTGACACAAATCAGCTCTTACAAAAACCATTCATGATGTGCACAAATTGACCGGCTGCTTGGCCGCGCTAAGTCGTTTCTTGTCTAAAGCCGCCGAAAAGCAGCTCCTTTTCTTCAAAATTTTGAAAGAGGCGCCGGATTTCAAGTGGAAAGACGAACACAGGTCCGCATTCGAGGAGCTCAAGAAGTACCTTGCGAATCTCCCAACTTTATCCGTTCCAAAGGAGGGAGAAGTCCTTTCCCTATACCTCGCAGCCTCGGACAAGGCCATAAGCACGGTGCTAGTTTGGGAGGAATGACGTAGTCAGCTTCATATCTACTTCATCAGCCGAGCACTGAAAGGGCCAGAGACGAGGGTACCAACCACTTGAGAAAGTTGCGCTCGAATTGGTAAATGCTGCAAGGAGATTGCGACCTTACTTTCATGCGCACCCCATACAAGTCACAACCGACCTGCCATTTCGACAAGTGCTGACCAAACCAGAAGCGTCGGGAAGGATTGCAAAGTGGGCAGTCGAGCTCAGCGAGCACACCATCTCTTTTTGCCCACGTCAAGCCATCATAGGTCAAGCCTTAGCAGATTTTCTAGTGGAGACAAAATTTACAGAAGTACCAAAGCCGACCGAATCCTCCCCAAGCAAAATTGATGCCGAAGCTCTAACCGAACCACCAAAAGATTACTGGAAAGTCTACATGGACGGGGCTTCAGGACATTCGGGAAGCGGATCAGGTGTCATACTCCTCAGCCCAGAGGGACAAGAGACCACTTATGCACTTTGGTTCGACTTCCCAACAACAAATAACGAGGTGGAGTACGAAGCTCTAATCGCCGGACTTCATCTAGCTCAGGCCCTCCAGATATGAGTTGTTCAAGTCCACAGTGACTCTCAAGTCATAGTGAGCCATATGCTAGGAAAGTATGAGGCTAAAGGCGAAAGGATGAAAAAGTACCTCCACAAAGCCAAGAGTTTGCAACAAGGCTTCTCATATTTCGAGTTGGTTCGAATTCCAAGGGGAAAAACAACCGAGCCGATGCTTTAAGCAAATTAGCATCATCATCTACAAGCTCTCCTATGGAAGAAGTTAAGTGCCGAAGCATAGATAAAGCCGAGGTCAACCTAGTAATTGAGGACGAGCCGAACTGGATGACCCCCTTTCGAGCATATTTGGAGAAGGGCGAACTACCCAGTGATAAGCTCGAAGCTAGGAAGATCTTAAGCAAGTCTCCGAAGTACACTATAGAGCAAGGAGTACTGTACAGAAGATCGTATCTACAGCCTCTCCTAAGAAGCGTTGGGCCAAACCAAACGTACTACGCATTGCGAGAAGTGCAGGAAGGATCGTGCAGAAGTCACATCGGAGCTCGAGCATTGTCAAAGAAAGTAATGAGATGGGGATACTACTGGCCCACAATGTTCCAAGATGCAGTCGAGCCTCGTGAAGAAGTGCCCGAAATGCCAAGTTCATGGGACAATGCCGAGGCTACCCCAGACCGACCTCACAAGCATGCAAAGCCCTTGGTTGTTCATGCAATGGGGGATAGACATAGTCCGTCCATTAGAAAAAGCTCCAGGGCAGCTCCAGTCCTCATCGTAGCCATCGACTATTTCACTAAGTGGGTCGAGGCTGAACCCTTGGCAAAGATCACGAGCAAGAATGCCCTCAACTTTGTCTGGAAGAACATGGTTTGCTATTTCGGTGTACCTCACATCCTAGTCTCGGATAATGGGACGCAGTTCACAGACGACGTCAATGATCGATCTTGTTTTCCAAGGGTGATTAATGCATGTAGACAAGGAATTAATGAACATGAAAATAAAAGGACACGAAGGATTTACGTGGTTC
Organism: Mentha longifolia; assembly: GCA_001642375.2. Taxonomy (NCBI): domain Eukaryota; kingdom Viridiplantae; phylum Streptophyta; class Magnoliopsida; order Lamiales; family Lamiaceae; genus Mentha; species Mentha longifolia. The sequence continues at coordinate 25,072,600 of CM038112.1, read as the reverse complement.
GATCTACCGGAATAGATCTACGTCCACGGAGCAAAAGAGAGTGAATGTTATTGATAGTATGCGTGTATTGCTTACAAAGATTGTTCTCCCCCTCAATCTATTCTAAGTCCCTATTTATAGATAGTTAGATGGAGTTCGATTATAATACGAATTCTTCTCCTATTTGGACTCTTTGGCTTGATCTCATCTTTTATAGATAAACACCGAGCTTCTATATCTCTCTTAGAGCTGGAGTTGTAGTCGATGTAGGAGTCTTGGTTGTCTTGGTTATAAAGTCTCTTATCTTCAATTGGGCCGAGCTGCCTGGGCCGACCTTAATTGTCGGGGCCCAATTATATTGGGCTTGATGCTTTGGGCCTAGGTGCTAAGCCATATCCTATCAAGAACTGTGAGGAAGACTCGGGACTGTAGAAGCAGAGGTCGGGCGTTGGTGGATGGTAGTAGATAAGGAAGGACTTTCTCCAACAGAATGCGTAAAAGTAAGGATCTCTTCAATCTTTTCCAAACTATTATCTCTATCAACAGCAGGTTGCGGATATCCTTCAGCGAGATCATAGGCTGATTCAAACCTTCCACAAGCGGATTTATCTTGATCGAGGGGAATGGACCTGGACATTACACGTGAAGGGGACGCCGGTGAGCTGAGGCGGTGCAAAGAAAACCGGGGCCCTGTACGAAATCTAAAATTAGGCCTTATTTTAGGGTTAATAAAAACAAAAATTTAGATTTATAAAATAACATCATAATATAATAAGTAATGACATTTAACTAAAACGTGTTGTTTTGTATACATGTCTGAAAATATAAAAGAGTATAATTATTATTTTTATCATGATAAAAGATATAGTGACCTTTTTTCAACATGTGTGGCACGCGTTTCCACGTTTATCGTTGATGAGTTTTAAAATGAATTTTGGAAGTATTCTTTCTTTTACGGGATATTACAACACTTGTAGTATTCCGTAAACGAAAGAATACTTCAAAAATTCATTTTAAAACTCATCAACGATAAGCGTGGAAACGTGTGCCACACATGATGAAAAAAGAGAGTCACTAAATGGAGGACGGAGGGAGTATTCAATATGCAAATAAAGGAAAGAGACCGGAGTGGAGTGCTTCAATTTTTATTTAATATTGACAAAAACTTGTGTCAGCCGGAGGCACTGTGCGGCCGGGCCCAAAGTGCCAATCTTTATACAGAAAAGTGTCAATCTATATGAATAAAAGTGCCAATTTTTAATATAATTATTTTACGAATAAAATGATAATTTTTAAAAGTGTCAATCTTTATACAGAAAAATGTTAATCTATATGAATAAAAGTGTCATTGTTTTAGCCCGGCCGCACGGTGCCTCCGGCTGACCCAAGTGTGTTCCTTTAATATTTGTAGTATTTAAAAATAAGCTAAAAAATGGACCTTTATTTTGATCTTTGCACATAACAAAAATGAAGACGGCCAATTTGAAAAATCAAGGCTTTATATTAATGTAAACGAATGGTAATTTTATAAAAAATGGAAACTAAAAATTCAAATTTGAACCTTTTAGTTTTAAATTTGAAAATTTTAAGTCACCTAAACAAAAAATAAAATTGAGCACCTATAGAAAAAAAAAAGGCCCCATGCCCCAAAATAGATAAAAATATAGAAAAAAATGGCCACATAGCCCAAAATAGATAAAAATGAAAAGTGGGACTACTCATAAAAAATGAACCTAAACAAAGAAAAAAAAAAGCCCCATGCCCCAAAATAGATAAAAAATTTAGAAAAAAATGGCCACATGGCCCAAAATAGATAAAAATGAAAAGTGGAATTGCGCTGCTGCAGTGGTTCGAAACCGTGCCATCTAAAATGGCCTGGGAACTTTTGCCAACTGCGCTAGGTTAGCACAAATTCCTCAGGACGAAAACTAAATATATATAGATATACTGTATGGATCTTGGATATTGGGGCCCTAATTCGTCGGGGGCCCTGTGCGGTCACCCACCCCGCACAGGCCCAAAACCGCCCCTGACCATGAGATTTACGTCGCTCATTACGTAGCGCAAGGCGGAGTTGCTCCTCATCGTAAATCCCATACTTGTCCATTAAATCTCGAAGCTCTCTCGGATTGCTATGTGATGTGAAAAAAATCCACTCATCATCACGTATCTCTCCATCGAAAAAATCATCGGCATCTTCATTTGTTTCGTTCACATCATAAAGTAACTCTTCCGACACATTTTTATTAGGAACTTCACATTTTTGCCTTTTCTCCGATTGAGTAAAGGCAGCCAATAAGTTCTCCTTCGGGCAATACGGCACCAAGGCAAGAGGTTCCACAACCTCTAAATCAAACTTATATCTACTTTCCTCACAAGTTTGATATTCCATAGCTGCAAACGGCCTCTTGGTCGATGAATCAGCAGCAGCTAATGGTTGATGAGAAACAGAGATCGGAGCAACCGGAGCCATCGGTTCAACAACCGACGAAGAGATATCCAACATCTGGCGCGAATGCTTACGAACAGGAACAGCCGGCTCAACTATTGGCGAAGAGACAACCAGAAGCCGGCGCGAATGCCGACGAACAGGTTTCCGGGAAAAGGCATCCGGTGGGGGATCAGTTTGAACAATATGCGGCGGGGCCGCCATGCTACCGGAGGGAGGGAAAAGTTGAAGAACACGCTGGAGGAAAATTAGGGGTGACCGGAAAAAACAAAGGACAAAGAAAACAAGAAAAAACAAAATACTCGAAGCAAAAACAAGAGAATAATCGGAAGGAAGTCAAAATCGAAACAAAATCAAGCAAAAACTATGGAGAACTCGCATGAAAGTATGAACAATCGGACAAGTGTGCAAAAAGTGTGATTTAGTATGTGTGAGAGGTCAGAGCATTTTCCTAAGGAAGTTTCTTGTTATATTCATGCATGGAAATTAGTATTGACCATTATTCTTTTAATATTTTATTTTACTTTTTTACTTTCTCTCTCTTAGTGGTTGTATATTTTCTTGCGGTTATATTATTTTGTGGACATAATTTATTTATATACTAGAAATTTGCACCGCGTAAGACACGGTGTTGCCATAATTACCCTGTGAATCAAAGAAAAAAAATATAATTTTCTTTATACTAAAAAATGTCTTCCTACTATGTACCAAATCTTAATTTCTATTAGTTTTATTTAATTTTTTAATAATTTTAATTTGTAATGATTTAGTTTAATTTTATAAATATTTTCTAAGGTTCACCCATCCAATTTAGATTTAGAATTATTGTTTAACACTTAATTTAGTTTTTCTATCTTCAAGAGAAAATATATAGCAAATGAAAACAAAAAGATGTTGATATATATAAAAAATAATCAGTTGCTAAAATACAAACTGAATCCCTAAAAGGTATATAAGTGAGATCGACGTGCTTGGCAACAAGGTTGGAATGCTCCACCAAACTCTCGACATCACGCCTCTCTCTTTTGTTAGGAGCCCTTTCTTAAAATTACAAAGCAGTGAATAAATCATTATTTATCAACATCATTCAAATGAAAACATCCTCATAAGTGTGGAAGGTAGATCAATATATCATATCACATCAAAACTGACATTAGCATTCACAAAATTGGAATGACCGAAATTGTTCCTCATATCAACTTTTGAAACACACAATATAATTACAAAGAGCTGACTAAACAAACACATCAAAGAGGAGGCATGGGTCTTATTATAAACATTAAACTATACCAAGATCCCAACACTTTTGAGTGTCTAGTAAAACAACTCGATAATGGCAATAAAAATGACCAGCATACAAATGCACCTCAGTAACATCTTCGCCAAGTAGGAAGAGAAGGTATTGTTATAAATGGAGAACGAGAATTAAAAATAATAATAATAAGTGTCTTGAAGCTATCAAAGCCACTTGATGAATTAATTTTTAATTTCCAGCTAAACAAATAAAAGGAATAGAACTATAAAAATGTGAAGTGAATGCCACGTGTGACAGCGCTTCTCACACAAGGCAATATAGAAGAATTTTTATTACCATCCACCTCACCGGGCATGTTTCAATCTCTTGTCACCAATCAGGTGTAAAATAAAGACACGATAAAAATAATGCAAAGACAAGCGAACAACTAATACAATTGAGTCAAAAAGTAAAGACAGAGAAAACTCAATGGTAAGAGCACATCCTTTTCTTTTACACAACAAAAAGAGCCGAAACACGTGATCAAAGCCAAGACACGAGAAGTAAGGCAACTACGAACCGAAGCTGCAATAATGGCTAAAAAGCGTTCCACCAAAAAACCTCGATGGGAGCACAAGCAGGCAGACCATGAGAGTACTTGTTGAAATTAACCGGACCACGAAAGTAATGATCTCTCGGATTCCCAGTCACCAAAAAAAAAAGCTAAGGGTTGATTGTGCAATGGGTTATGAGTCTTATGACTTATGAGTTATGATTATGTTTCATATCATAAATATACAGACCACACATAACAACTGAACTAATGAATTTCAACCCTTTTCAATCAGTCTTCTTAAAATCCATTAAGAAAAGGAGTTCCTTCAAGATTAAAAGGGGAACAAAAGGAAATAAAATTAGCGTGATCACATGATTTAAATATTTCAAAACCACTCAGTTATGTAAGCTAATAAGTGAAATTCTTAAGTTGAATCGCATCAAATGCACATAAAAAATATTAAAAGAATCAACTTCATCATATAGTCTGCTACTGCATACTCAGTATATCCAGCAGTATATCCAGTCGTCATTTGTCTTCCCATTGCTCAATGCATAGTATACAGGCATTGTTGCTCAAGAGAAACAAGAAAAAATGGAGAGAGAGAGAGAGAGAGAGAGAGCATATTACTTATTTGCTCAATGAATGATACAAATAGCAGCCTCCATGCTTCCAGCTTCCTCCCTGTATACAATAGCCTAAGCAAATTCAAATGGACGAGTATGAGATCAATGATTAAATAATGTCCTACATGAAATTATAAATATATATATAACACGATGAAATAATTTATGTCATCCAAGATATTTGAAAGCAACTTTGAAAGTAGTTGCTTTCAAGATGAAAAATACTAATAATAATACCCATTAGGATATAAATGAACAACTAATTAATTTGATACTAATAAAAGTTTAACTGTAAAAGGTGTATAATTGTCATATAATGGGTCTCTATTTTATAAAAAAAGCTCTCATAATAGGCTTCCATGTGTATAACACAAAGTAGAATATTACAAATATAGCATCAATATCATACCACGACCACAACCAACACAAGCAATTTTTAGATCCCAAACAATAAACTGGAAACAAAGAAACATTTAAATTAAGATGAACTTCAGCCTCAACTCCATTTTAACTAATCCTCCCTCACTTGCAGCCATGTGAATCATGCTTATTTATTTATGTGGTAGTAATATATTTCAATAATTAACTTAACTAAACTAAAATACGTAGTATAAATGATTAGAGAAAGTCTGACATCTTTGAAATTAAGTCTCTCAGGCTAGCTTTTATTTCAACTCTAGCAACATATCATAAGGCACTATAATGATAAGACCATCGACATATACGATCCTTGTAGAAAATCACACATTAGCCTTGATAAATTTATAAAAAAGGCAGTTATCATGTTTGGATTGAAGAATATGCAAGGTACAAATTCAGGTACATAATAGAAGCCTAAAAATAAATATGATACCGTTATACAGAAGAAAACTCGTAAATTTCCTACAAAGCACAATAACATGGAAAATTTTATTGATTTAATTAGCAAAATATTGCAGCATATAATCGAATTAGTATCCTAAAAATCAGAAAGAGCACAACCAATTCTTCACCAAAATATATGAAGTTATAAATTAAAGCAACCTAGCTAGAATACCTGCCTTCTTTAATATGTTCAATATTTTGAGCAGCCTACAAACACATCCAGCCTTACACTTGGAGAAGTACTCTCTTTAAGCAAGTCAGGTCCTCAACCACATCTTCATCTAAAGTAGTTGTCTCTTCTGTGTGTTGAATGTTCGTCTCTTTCACATTTTCCTGCTTCCTAATAGCCAAAACATAGATGTTAGGATATATATAAGCACTCATTTCTTCCTTCATTTGGAGAGAGAGAGAGAGAGAGAGGAGGAAGGGGGGGGGGGGAGAGAAGTACTTAGAATAGTAGAATACCAACGTTTTCTTCAATTTCCAAATTTTCATATCATCATCACTTGATATCTTTTTCCCAAATTCGAATGATCGATCTCCAGTAAGCACATTGGGAAAACACAAATCTCTCCAGATAAATAAAAAACAGATTCAGTACAATTTCCACAACATTACACCCTCTTCTTTTTTTCAAAATCATATCTGAAAATTACAAAGCATATCCAATAAATAAGTAATAAGTAACGTCATTCAAAAGCATAACAACCTCACAAAATATACCAAAAAATTACCAAATGTGAGAGGTAGATCAAAAGAGCGTATCACTGCAGAGCTCATATTACATCCATGAAACCTATTGTTCAATTTATGAAACAAACCCTCATATCAGATCAAATTGAAAACGCTAGAAACAAAATATAATAACAGAGTAGGTGTCTATTGTCTAAACAAACTCATGAAAAAGGTCAGTAATCTTAAGACATCTAAAAAAAGATCAGGACACTATTCTACTCTTAAATAAAACAAAATTTGCGCAACATAAATACGCACCTCTCTCGGTCAAAAAGGAACGGCTAGTGGACATTGATGCCTTTAAACGATTGGCATGAAAGCTGTAGATAGTGGTGATGAATTAAAAAATTAAGCGTTTTCAAATAGTCACGGTGCAACTACATGCACATGGTGTGAAACAACGGATCTTCACTCATCACACCACAATATCAACCGAATTTGGAGAGGTTGGCGGAATAACTTTCCTGGATGACATACAAGCTGAATTTGGATAAGCAATGGTGGAATAATGATCTCGGCACCTCGATTTCCAGCCTTAGAAAGTGATCTGCATAGATAATAATCAAAAGTTTGAAATTGAAGGGCAGTCTTCACTTGTTAGGATCAGTAAATGAAAAAATATAACAACAAACAACCAGGATGGAGCAAGATAGACCTTAAAAAACCTAAAGAAAAAAAGAAGAAAACCTAGTGTGACCCTAATCCTAGAAATCTCAAAGTAAAAGCCAAATTAGCACAAAGACAGGACACTTAACTACAACCAAAGAGCATGCCACCATGTAGATGAAATCGCAACAGCCACAAAATAACATAAAAAATTGAAACAAACCGTTGTGATATCAAACCAAATTCGGAGAGATAGAAGCATAATAACAAAACCTGTGGTAAGAGGAAGAATTTATTCGAGATGCTACCAAACAAATCAGCAAGAACTTCTCCTATCCGACAACTTTAGCCTGCAAGAAACAAATTTTTGGATCAATTTTTTGAATTTAAATTTGCTCTATAGATTGATTTAACTGTTGTGATTTTGAGACATTGGTTGTTGATCTCACCAGCCATCGAGGCGATTCTGGGATGAAAAATAGGCCAACAAGAAGTAAAAGATTCAGAACATAAAGAATAGAAATAAGTTGGCAGAAATTTAATAAAAATTCTTGAAAATTCTTATTTCTAATTTTTTGCAATGGTAAGAATTTGAACTCACCAGTTAAAGCTAATGTTCTCCCATGTCACAACTGATCCAACAATATAATCCCATCTTTGTCTTTGTAAGGGAGTGATGATCCGCAGTCGATGCTGATGAAAACTGCAAGAAAAGATCAAGATATTATTATATATGGCCTGAAAACTGAGAGAAACATAGTTATTGATATCAAAGATTACAGTTTTTTTTTTTTTTTTTTTTTTTTTGAGAAAAATCAAAGATTACAGTTACCATTAGCTGATTTAGAAATACTAGTGCACAGTGATAAAATAAGAAAGATGAAAAACAAATGATAAGCCATGCCAATGCCACGAAAAATATGTTTATTTTGTAGGAAGTAAGAAAATCCTTCATCACTTGTGTTCTTTATATGCTACTGGCAAACCGTGTACTTTGGCTCTAATTCTCATGGAAAAGGACAGAAGCAGAATCTGAGAAACATTCTTAGGTGGTTAAAGATTTTCTTAGGACAATTTGGAAAAAGAAAATAAAGCAGTAGTTGGAGATAAGATGAGATGATCTTACACCATAGGATTATCTAAGAAATTCCTAGTCAATGGCATGAATTCTCCCTCCGTGAAGAATGATTCAAAACAAATATGGACAAGATCAGAATTTGAATACAATATTGTTTATTTTTATAAAGACTTTATACAAAACATGTTATGTGTATGAAGTGAAGTCAATGGCAAGTGATGTTTGCAGGAAATTATAAAAAACCTGGTATCCAAGGCACAGTCTATGGCACAAAAACACTTGCTGAGGTCAATTAGCAAATATGAGTGTGTTTTTCGAACTTCTAAACTGTGAAGAAGACGGTGAAGATGCATATACGACGTCGTTGAACTTCTCTCCATGGATTTCTGCAAGTTCAGTTCACCTCAAGAGATGAAGGAATGGGTGAATTTGTTGAAGAAATAAACGGCTACATTGTGCCTTCTTCCCCCGTAACCTGCGTATAATGCCGTCGCCGGAACCCTAGCTCGCAGTTCTGGTCGATGGGAGACGGTGGGATGGTGAAATTTGTCTTGAAATACAAGACTGAAATCTGATGAAGGGTTTAGTCATTCTAAATTGGGCTTTTTCCCGCAATTGAAATTGTGGTATTTACAATTGAGTCCCCCATGTTTTTGTATTCTTCATCCCGAAAAATAACTGTTTTTTTAGCACGTAAAAAGTATGATACTCCATTTATCATTTGTCTCAATTCCATTATATTAGTCTCATTTGTCATTTTCGTCCGTCTCTTGCTATAATTAACTCTATCTCCTTAGAATTGATATGTGACTAATATGATGGGATGTGGTATTACTTTGTAAGAGATTATAATATATGTTACTTGTATTACTATTTCTTTTCTAATTGAACTCTAATGATTGAATGTAATGCTGCTCAATTTTAAATGATTTAGTTTTTAATAAATAATATAAACTCAATATATGCTTATGATCTAAAGTATATTGATACTATTTAAGAATATTATACAGCATCAATTGCAATTGTACATAGTGAACTGAGGTTCTATAAAAAATATATATATTTTTTCGATTTACATGACAATTATTCTTTTTTAAACAAGTAGAAGATTGACTTTAGGTTGTTTTTTAAGATCATAAAAAAACTTAGAGTAATGCTTCTCTACCCATCGTGGACATTCTTAATTGTCCATGGATGAGGTGGCGGTATTATATTTAAGGAAAAAATTAATTAGTATACCTTATAAAAATAAATCCTACCAAAAAAAATTAAACCCTAACAAAAAAAATTAAAACCCAAAGGAAAAATCATTGACGTGGCATTGTCACGTCAGTCATTGGCATATTAAGTGTGTCCACGGTAGGTAGGGGATCATTTCTCAAAAAACTTATGTTTCATCAGACTCATTTTTTGTATATTTTTGATATTTTGAGTTGATAGCAAGTTAATAATTAATAAATTTATGTCACTTTGTATTTCGTTTCACTCTTATTGTTACACTTTTTTTTTATGGTAGATCGATTAATCTATATAGAGAAAATAAATTAAGTAAAAAGCATACATTGGCAATAAAATTAGTATATTGGATAAGTGTATTTTGTATTACCGCAATACTCTTGTATATAATATGTATTATGGATATAATAGACAATTTACATTTTATATACAAGCCTCTATATAAAGTACGGAGTACTATATTATATATAGATAGATTGATCAACTATCAAAGAAAGTGCTACACCTCAACAACTTTTTCATTCTTATTCCAATTCATCATGTACAGAGAAACCGATGCCTATAACAAGTTCTTCCTCGACTACAAGTACAGCATGACTGTGCACGAAATCATAACGAAAAACACTAATTCTACAATGTTGTTCTTCTTGATTGAGGAGTTTGACGGGGGTGGAGCAGTTGCTAGAATCTCACATGATGTACACAAGTTAGGATTTCCAGTTACACTGAAACGTAAACATAGAACAAGAAAAAAAATTATAAATATGCTAATGGAGTAATGGGAATGGAAAAATCAAGATGAATATACATTTTATAAAACAAAAATATAATCCGAAAATAGATTTTGCAAGTAGGCCTACGTTAAAATGAAGCCATTTTTATTGACAACGAGGTTGGTATTGTGCCATTTAACTGATTATTCGCAACATTCCTGCGTTTAGAGACAAAGTTATCTGCTGCAGAGAAGAAGATCAAACTGCTAGAATAATTTATTTAAATATACACTTTTTGGGGCGACATACAATGTTTTGAGGCTGGGTAATTCTCCTAGAAAATTTGGTATTGGCCCCTGCAAGTTGTTGTTATGAAAATCTCTGCAATTCGAACAACGTTATGAATATCAGATGCTCGATTTCTTTTTTTTTTCCCCCTGAATTAGGAGATTTAGAAAGTATAGACTCACATTGTTTGAAGAGCATCCATGGAACTGAAATCTGGAAGCAACCCTGAGAGGCCATAGTCACTCAGTAACCTGTAAAAAAAAAAGAAAAAAAAAGAACGAACATACGAACATTTCAAAATCTGCACTGAATTTGTCAATTTGCAGAGTAAGAAATTATTACAGCGCAGTTACTCGTGGAATAGGATCATCGTTGCATTGGATCCAATCCCATGCATAAGACGAAGGAAGACAAGGATCGCCGCTCCAACTTCGTAACACGCTAAAACTCTCTTGCAGAGAAGCTAAGCCTTCAACTAGAGTAGAAAGAGACGAGAGAAAAGGTATGATGAGAAACAAAAGTAGTGTGACATTTTAATGAGAAGGGCAAAAATATTGTTCTTACCATCTCTGTTGTGGGTACCATTGGTGAGTTTGGTGTCTCCGATTTCAAAGATTTCGACACCATTGATGAGAGGGGGAAGTGTAGAAACATTAGTTGGGACAAGAGTAAATACGGTTTTATTCGAAACTACAACATGAGTAGCCCATATCTGATAACAGTCTCCATAAGGGGGTACGGCTGGGCCAAAGAAGGACTTATTGTCCTTGAAGATTGTGAAGGACCGGTTCTGGCTTGGTCCCAACTGAGTAACTTCAGAGAAGTACCAGTTAATGTAGGCAGGAATTTCAGAAGAAGGGAATTCCATCATCAATTCCATGCTTGCATTGGGGCTTGTTCCAGCAACTGCATTCTTAAGCACCGCAGCTGGAGGATTATCATCGGGTGACGGTTGCTCGCTGAAAATGGCATCACTCGAAACTGGGATCGACCCTTTCCCGATACTTCCAGGACCCCACAGTCTGTCGTAGGGATCGGCCGGATACCTGCAATTTCACCAAGAATTCAAGACTTTGGATCGATAAGGGTTGGATTTGTGGTACTCCTTCCGTCCGTACCGCTTCATTAGTCTCATGAATTGAATATATGTGAGGTATAAAATATTACTCCTGGACTAATTAATGAAGCGAGACAGATGGAGTATAATCAGACAAGATGCAATTTATAGTCTTATCTTACATGATAGTGGTGTTTGATCCGAAAGCAGACCTTTTCCACAAGAACAAAGGAAAGTTTTCATCAACATGGCGATACATATACGACTCCAAACTGCGTACTTCGAGAGCCGTTATGAAAGGAAACTGCCCTGCGTTTGTCTGATTAACACATACACTGATCAAATTTGTCTTCATTACATAAGTCACCTCATTGTAATAGTACTCCGTGCTCGATGTCTGAACTTGAGCCCACCTCGTTCCCATCGAACTGGAGAGCGAATGAGGGAGGCAAAGATCTGCCGTCGTCGTTTCCATAATAGAAGCTGGCACGCACGAGGACACGCCCCTTCTTCATGGAGTCGATGGAGTAGCAGTTCTTTTTCCGAGTGGTGAACACTCTGAGGGTGTCCCCTACATGATCAACGGAATTGCCGGGTGTCACGGAACGGGGTTCGCCATTTTGAACGTATATATCGTCCCCCAGCCACAAAATCCCGGCTTCGTCTTTGTACGGGATTGATGAACCGCAGTCGATGCTGAGGAAAATTGCAACGACAGATGAAGATATTATGCAGAGTAAAAACATAGAGAAGCAGAGTTATTGATGTTGAAATTAAAAAGGGATCTACCATCAGCTGCTATAGATGGACAAGTGCATAGAGACAAAACAAGAGAGACCATGAACAAAAGATAAGCCATGTGAGGAGAATATTGTTTTCATGAGAAATAAATCTTTTTATAGCGAGTTAGAAATTCCTTTCTCACTACAAAATTCTCATAGAAAGGGACAGAGAGAAAGATTCTTCGGTTGTCAGTGATTTTTCTGGGAACAAAGTAAGACACAAGTTGGAGATAAGAATAGATGGTCATGCATCATAGAATTATTATAATCTGAACATGATGATCTCTCTTTTTCAGTAACAATTGCTCGTCAATGGTTTGCCTTGTCTAGTGAAGTTAAGAAATGAGTAAATAACTAAATATGAATTTTGTAGCAAGATCAAAATTCATATACAATTAATTATGAAGACTTGATACAACAATATGTCATCTGCATGAAGTCAATGCCAAGTGATATAATGTGGGGAAATGCTTAAAGAGCCCAGAATAAGGCAAAGTCTATGTCATATTTTATTTAGCAATAAAGCATTGTCATATTTTGAGTTAAACCTTTAAGATTTAAATATTATTTTTGTTGATAGAATGTCTTTTTCCAGAATTAATTATTAAATTATTTTATTTAATTTAAAAACAAAATTATTTCTATATTAGAAAGTCATTCTAGTGGAACAACCCAAAATAAAAATTACTTTATATTGAATGAGATGAAGGGAGTATAAAATAGAAAAAATAAAATAAAATAGCAACGATAACAGTATATTGAATTCAAAGTAAACAGGCCCAACCGTCTACATAGCAAGGACGACGTTGTTGAATCAAAAAATTTCTCCACTGATTTTTATGCAGATATAAACGACTACATAATGCCTCATTCCACCAAAACTGCGTCCGATACAGTTGCTCGAAACCTTAGCTGGCAGTATTGACAATTGATTTAGGGTTTTAGACTTTCTTAATTTGGGGTTTTCAGAATTGAAATTGTGGGATTTGCAATTGGGCCCTCATAAAAGTTTCCTTGTATATTATTGACCCTGGAAAAAACGCAACAAAGTTTTGTCTACAACTTTTTACCCCCTAAGCTTGTGAGTTGTGATAGAACAACAATCACAAGTCAATGTCTAACATCAATTAATGAAAAAACAAGCAGATTTTTATTTGATAATACATGCAGCATGCTTCTTCCAGAATTGATCTCAACTGCGACATATTTTAGCCAACTATAATATGAGGATGGACGGAATGTAGGCGTAAAATTGTAATAACTGTACAAAATTTTTCTTTTTGAAAGAAGAGTTAGCAATGGCAGGTGGTAGAGCAGTTGCCGGAATCTTGCATGATGATGTACAAAGATCGGGATTCCCGCCCACCCTGCAGCAACACACACATACATATACTCCCTCCGTCCCTTCTCATTTGGCAAGTTTACTTTTTGCACAATATTTAAGAAAAGTTTGATTAAGAATAAAATATAGGGCTAATTACCAAAAAAAACCCAAACTATTCATCTTTTATCAAAAATACTCTAAACTATTAAAAATACCCAATTAAATCCTAAACTATCAATCTTTTATCAAATCTACCCTATGTCTATTTTCCTCATTCGGACATTTGATCGAACATATAGTGTGCATAGAGAAAAACTCTATTTCCCTCTCTTTTTCTTCTTCATCCTCACCAACACCGATCTCCCTCCCCCACGAGCTCGACCCGTCCTCACCGACGAGCTTGATGACCTCGCCCTTCGAGATCGCGATGAAGCTGCTGCGGTTGAGCGGGAGCGACGGCAGGGGTGGGAGGGGGGCGGCGGAAGAGGTAATGGTACATGTAGCGGAAGGAGTGGAGGGGTATGCAGTGCTTCAAGAAGAGTGCTTTGCGGGGATCGTCGTAGGTGAAGGAGGCGGCGCGCGGCGGAGATGAGGGTGGGGGAGGAGCACTGGGTGTGTCTTCTTGGAGGCAATGAAGCTGCCGGCGAAGATGCCGCTGGGAGGGGCGCCGGAGGAGGAGGGGTCGAGCTCGTGGGGGAGGGAGATCGGTGTTGGTGAGGATGAAGAAGAAGAGAGGGAAATAGAGTTTTTCACTATGCACACTATATGTTCGATCAAATGTCCGAATGAGGAAAATTGACATAGGGTAGATTTGATAAAAAATTGATAGTTTGGGATTTAATTGGGTATTTTCAATAGTTCAGAGTATTTTTGATAAAAGATGAATAGTTCAGGATTTTTTTAGTAATTAACCCTAAAATATATTATTCACTTCATTATAAAGATGTTGATGATGATGTTAGTGGGGTAGCAGAGAGTTAGTGAGAGTTAGTGGGTTTTGTCTGACCCAAAATAGAAAGTGGCCAAATGGGCTGTGACAGCCTAAATAGGAAATGCAACTAAATGGAAGGGGACGGAGGGAGTATTAATTAGGCTGGCTCAGTAATGGATTAAGGAACTTAATAATATTCTGATCTGATACATAGCAAGGATCCATAATAGATGTAAATTATATTAATATGCATTTGTTGCTCTACTTAGTCAGCTTACGTTAAATTTAGATCCGTTTTCGTTGATAAGGAGGCTGGTATGCTACCATTGAAGTTGTTATTCCCAAGATTCCTGCATTACAATACAAATTAATAATGCATGTAGAAGATGAACAACTCCCAAAATATTTTAATTCTGTCATTCCTTTTTAGGACTACGCTTACAATGTCTTGAGCTTGGGTAGTGATCCAAGAAAATCAGGAATAGCCCCACGCAAGCTATTGTTGTATACATCTCTACAGATCGAAACAAGAATATATACAGAGTGAATAAATATATAAATTTGAACATAAAATGTTTGATGAATTAGAAGCTAGCTCTAAATTAAATATATATGTAGTCTCACATTGTTTGAAGAGCTGATACGACCCTTACTTATGTTATTTATTATTTAATAGTCTAGTTTAGTATAGTTATTTGGGCTATGTGTTAAGCCCAAAGTAAATGTTAATTGCTAGTTTTATTAGGCTCAGCCCAAGTACTTTAGGGTTGTGTTTTTAGTTAAAAGGAGACAAAAGTTGTATTTTCCAATTACTTTAGGGTTGTGTTTTTAGTTAAAAGGAGACAAAAGTTGTATTTTCCAATTATCATGAATGAGAATTATTGAATTGGAAACCCTTGTGGTTTACCTTGTGGTTTAGTTTCTTCCTTCTTCTCTTTTATTTGGAGTTGGACTTCGCTTGAAGTAGTTCAAATCGTATCAATTGGTGCTTTTGTTGAGAGATCGAAGCGAGATCTCTTTGAGGTATCAAATCTATCTTTTATTTTGTTAAAAAAAAGGGTTCTAATTTCTTTTCAAAGATTGGTATATCGGTATATGTTAATGTAGATGATAGGAGTTGGGAGTTGTTTGATTGTGATTAGGTTTCATTAAATTACTTGGAATTGGTTCTTTTTTGGGTGGCGGTGGTGTTTCTGCGCGTTGGGAGCGTGATTCACGAGCAGGGGAAGGGGAAGAAAGTATGGGTTCTTAATTTGAATCATTAGTTGAGCAAATTGATTGTGGATTTGGATTTTGTTGTTGACCTATTGTGTGGCTGCAAAATTATAGAGAATTTGGGATAAAAAAAACAATTTAAAGTTAGGTTGGAATTGGGGGCAAGGGCAGAGTCTGAGCATCTTTGTAGGGAGTTTGAAGAGAGAGAGGAGAGAAGCGTGGCGTGGTGTTTCAATTAATTGAGGTTAATTGAGTTTGCAACAAGCATCTGTTTTTTATTTGGCAAGATTTCTGCCAAATGTTTAGAGTTTTAGAGGGGGAAACTAGATCTTCCACAACATTAGACTCTCTTATGTTTGGAGGAGATGATGGGAACCCTTATGATTGGGCATTTCGAATAAATAAATATTTCACTCTTCGAAATCTCCCTGATGAGCAACGACTTTCATTAGTGTTTTATCACTTGGAGGGAAAAACATTGGCATGATTTCAGTGGCTTGAGACGAACTGCTTATTAATGAGTTGGAGCAGCTTCTTGCAAATGGTAAAGTTTCGTTTTTGATCAAAATTTGAATCTGGATTAGAAGGTTTGAAGCTTGTGATGAATAAGGAAGGTAATGAATTGAAGTGTTCTGAATTGGAAATAAAAGCTAAGGAGGTTGATGATTTAATTGATTCTAATGCAGCAATAGAGATTGTTGAGAATGATTCACTGCTTGATCATGTGGAAACAAAAGTTGTTGAAAATGTGATTGTTGAGAATACGGAAGCGGTGGTTGGTTCTAAGTTGAAAACAAAATCTGTTGAAGTTATTACATGTGAATTTGGCTGCAACATGGACGTGAATGCTACTAATTCTATGCTGCAATTTGAGACTATTAGGAAAGGAAGAATTAGGCCCCTTGATGCTGAGTTTAGCAAAGATTTCCCACGATGTGTCGCACTTGCACTCGAGGAGAAGAGTACATTTGTTGGTGGAATTTCTTCCATTGTGGTTCGAAGAAGGGGCGCCGTTTTAACACTCTATGCACTCGAAGAAGTTTACAAGGAGTCTTTTAGTCTCCACCTTGAGGACAAGGTGATTTTGAAGGGGCGAAGAGTTGATACGACCCTTACTTATGTTATTTATTATTTAATAGTCTAGTTTAGTATAATTATTTGAGGTATGTGTTAAGCCCAAAGTAAATGTTAATTGCTAGTTTTATTAGGCCTAAGCCCAAGTACTTTAGGGTTGTGTTTTTAGTTAAAAGGAGACAAAAGTTGTATTTTCCAATTATCATGAATGAGAATTATTAAATTGGAAACCCTTGTAGTTTAGTTTCTTCCTTCTTCTCCTTTCTTTGGAGTCGGAACTCGCTCGAAGTAGTTCAAATCGTATCAAGAGCATTCATGGAACTGAAATCCAGAAGGAACCCTGACAGGCCATAACTACTCAGAAACCTGTCAAATGGAAAATTAGTGTTTCTTGAAAAGAATAGGAAGTCGTAGTAGTAAACTTTGGAGGAAAGGATTAATTATTACAATGCTGTTACACGTGGCGTAGAATCGTTATTGCATTCGATCCAATCCCATGTATAAGGCGCAGGAAGACAAGGGTCACCACTCCAATCATGCAACACACTAAAACTTTCTTGTAGAGAAACTAAACCTTGAACTAAATCAGCAGAAAGAGCGGAGCCATTTTCAGTAAGAAAGCTAAGTGATATTTTCGTCATGTTTGAATCAAAAATTTCTTACCATCATTCTTGTTAGTACCATCGGTTAGCTCAGACTCTCCGATGCGAAATATTTCCATGGCATTGATGAGAGGAGGAAGCGTTGAAACATTACTTGGCATGAGAGAAAACGTAGTATTCGACGAAACTGTGATGCCGCTGACATACTTACCGTTGCAGTCTCCATAAGGGGGTGAGAATGGGTTGGAGAAGGATTTATTATCCTTGAAATTGCTGAATGACCGATTTTGGTTCGGCCCCAACCTAGTAATCTCAGAAAAGTATAAGTTTATGTAAACAGAGATTTTATAATCTGGAAATCCCATCGGCAATTCGATGCTGGAATTCGGGCTAGTTCCAACCATTGCATGCTTGAGCACCGCAGGTGGGGGCCGATCTTCTAGCAACGATCGGTTGCTGAAAAGGGCCTTGCTCGGAGCTCGGATCGACCCATTGCTTAGACCGGCAGCCCATAGCCTATCGTAGGGATCATCCCTAAACCTGCAATTCCACCATACGAAGATTTAAATAACTTAGAAATTAATGAATAATGACCAAAGAAGCAAGCTATCGTGTTTTGAGAAGGGGTTGTTTGGCTAAAGTTCCTATAAGCTGCTAGTAAGGTATGTTTGACAAAATAAGCTCCAAAAATAAGTTTGTACAACTCTTCAAACATTTTATAAACATTTTATAAGTTCTTTCAAATAAAATTACATACAGTATCAAAAAAAGTTTAGCCAAACACCCCTTTTTACCTGATAGTGGTGTTGGTGCCAAAAGCAACCCTCCTCCATATGAACAACGGTGTGTTATCATCGACCTGGCGATACATAAACGTCTCCAAGCTGCGTACTTCAAGAGCCGTTATGAAGGGAAACTGGTCTGCTTCTGTCTGAGCTACACATACGCTAATGAAACCACTCTTCATTACATAAGTCACCTCATAGTAATAGCACTCTGTGCTCGACGTCAAGACTTGTGTCCAATTGTTTCCATCCAAGAGGAGAGCTAACGTGGGAGGCGAAGACTTGCCATCGTAGTTCCCATAGTAGAAGCTTGCACGCACGATGACTCTAACATGGGTGTAATATAGTACATACATTGTGGTGGAACTTTTTTTGAGTTGCTCCGATGATAAAGAAATGTAATAAAAAAAATCGTAGAAATACTTATTTCATATATTAACATGAGTCCGCTGCTTGAAGTCAATGCTAATCTCCAAGACAAAGTCTTATGTCGAGAAAAACTTAATGAGTTCAAAGCCACATATTTAGAAGGTACGCCTCATGCCAGAAATTTTATTCTTTTTAACTTCTAAGTTCTAACCCCTTTGGCGCTTATTTAACTCTACAATGAGTAATTTTTTTTCGTTTAATTTTATATAAGTCAAATAATTCTTTTGATACAGAAGGAAAAAACGAATCCTTATGTAGCTAGTACCTAGTAGTAGTTCACAAACCCTTAAAAATAGAATTGAAATGTTATACCTCTGCGTCCAACCCTTCTTTACGCTTTTTATATTACTAGCAAATATAATGCGCACTCACACGTAAACATATAATTTAACATTAATGAATAATTAATGTGATGAAATTTACGTATTTTGAAATCCGTATTATAATTTATGTAATTTTAATCAACTTTAAAATTTTCTAAAATTTTATATATGATTATTAATTAGTGAAAATAAAGAATAGCTAATATGTTACTCCCTACCTCCCCTATATTCATGTATATATTCTCGTTAAATTTTATGGGCACGATAACTAAGAAAAACTATTAAATTAGATGATTTTACACAAATATTAGGGACAGATGGAGTAAATTTTAAAGAACACTCTCTAGTCTCTATTAGTTTGGCATCAATAATCTTTCAAAATTTACAATAAGTGTAAGTAAAAAGGTATAAATTGATCATTGTGCCTTAATATAAATATTAATATTGTAATTTGAATACTCATATTGTAGTTTAATCATATTACTCAATTCTAGTATTGCAGTCTTTCAATCATTATAATGATTTAATCTTAGTATAAATGTAGTGATACAATTGTAACCGAATGAATTGAAACCACGTAGAAACACATGCTTGACGCGCATGCGGAAACAGATTGAATAACAAATGAAAATCCAAAACCTTTGAGATCGTATCCACTAAGTGATATATGCCAAAATCTCCCAGTATGTCGTAATTGTGTGTCATTTGAATTAGAAAAGATATCATTTTGTTTGTCAAATGATTTGTCCATGTATATAATTTTGATGTAAATATTGATTTTGAAGATTTTTCATAGTTTTCATATTCATGTTAAAAATCAAACAGATTGTTAAGTTGATTGCTTAGTCTAAAATTGTTCTATCTTATAGTTCAACTTTCAGTTCGTCTTGTCGTGTTTTGTTAGTTTTGTTTGTTAGTTCTATCTAAAATTTATTATATTTTGATTTTTAAGTGAAAGATTAAGAAATTGAGCATTTGAGTGGAAGAAGGAGCGAAAAAGGGCCATGGCTTTAACATTGAAAAGGCAATCATCGTGGGCCTTGTAGAGACATGGGCTTTGAAGAAATTAAAGCCCTCATTGTGATTGTGGGCCATTATGGTATAATTGTCTGGCTTGAAGGACAAGCAAAAGCTGTGGCAATTGATGAAGCCATTGTTGCCACTTCAATTGGTCAAGGCGGTTTTTCTTTCGATTATTAATAGGATAGCTATTTATTTTATTAGGGGGACACGATGAAGACAGACGCTATTTTTCTTATCATTGGAGTTGGTTGTGATGGTAAAGTCGAGCAATGCTGAAGATGCAGTCGAATGTATCGTCCTTCCTGCAGCTTTATTTATTCGAAATAAAATCATACTACTAAACTGAAAAATACATGGTTTTAGATATATACCATGACCATGAGCACTTGACAGAAATACTACAAGACAAAGAAGGGCCAACACAGATGAAGGCATAGAAGCCAATGATTGATTGTTTCTATATTTGCTTCATTCTCCAATTCCTTTTCTCTCTATATATCAGGAAATATATTTTTCTTTTTATTTATTCATCTTGCCAGAACATGATTGGAGGAATTGTCCTCTCTCTCTCTCTCTCTTGAAACAAGCTAGGGTTGGTGGCTCCAAGTCCTTTGAAGAGGCTCAGCTCATGACTATATAGGAATATATCTGAACCATTGATTTTTAGTTAGATTTATGGTTGATATAAAGGTACAATAAGCATAATTATATTTAAACATCAATTTGTATATTAGAAAGCACAATTGTATATTAAGCATAATTCTATGCAGACTTAAGCATGAATTTGTTACCTTTAATCATTATTCTCATTTTCTCACGTCAAAATTTATTTACAATTATATATTAAGTAATGTTGTTTGACGCTTTATTTCTCAATTATCAAGTGTCAAATTGGCCAGTAAACAAAATCTAGCTAGAGGGACTACTCACTTCTACAAAAAATGACATAGACAACGGTTAAAAACTATTGTTGTATTTGTTTTTGAACCGTTGTTGTACGTGTTGTTGTTGTATAGTATGCGCTCATAGACAACGGTTTTTGAACCGTTGTCAAATCTAGTTATAACCACGGTTCTGCAACCGTTGTTGTTTTTT
Source organism: Mentha longifolia (assembly GCA_001642375.2). NCBI lineage: Eukaryota > Viridiplantae > Streptophyta > Magnoliopsida > Lamiales > Lamiaceae > Mentha > Mentha longifolia. The sequence continues at coordinate 25,051,596 of CM038112.1, read as the reverse complement.
TATTTTGAACCGTTGTAGTATTTTATAACACCACCATTTGACAACTATTAAAAAACCGTTATTAAAATGCCAACAAACGACAACAGTTCAAAACTGTTGTTGTATATGTGAAATGTACATATTAATTTAAATTATTCAACCTATTTTATAATTAAAAATAACAATTATAAAACTAAAAAATTGGTAATCAGATTTAGTAAAACTAAAATTTTATAGCAAAAACTAATTCAAATTACAAGGTACTAGTACAATAATAATTCATATCTTTTTCCATAAAAACCAAAGTCACTGTCAAAGTCAATAGATCAAAATACTAATCATACCAAAAACCATTCCAAGTTCATGAGGAAAACTAAACAAAATTACTAGCTGTGAGCTAAAGATGAAGAACGTTCAGCCTCGAGTCGCTTGTCTTAGTTTCATGGGAATCATCCTACAAAAGGGTAAGAGAAATGAACACCAAAACAAATGCACAAAATAGATGCTATTTAGCAATTTAGAAAGTTGTCTAATCTAAATTGATGCAGCGCACCAAAGAAAACTTAAAGTATAAATCATTTTAGTCAAAAACTTAGTAATTAAGAATCCATAATTACCTTCTACTATATATTTGATTGCACAAATTTTGCCCACTCCTTACGCACCTCATCAATACCCGCAACAGAGTAAGGAGGTTTTTTATCGAACTGTAACACATAACATTTACATATATAACACTATTTATTTTCAATAAGCTTCAACCATTAATTGCCAAGAATATGAAATTATGCAAATCACCATTTTCTCTAGTGAATGGATTGAGTTATCAGATGCAACTTCAACTATTTCCTTGATGTACTTCATCACATAGAAACCACACTGTACTGAGTCCTGTTGTTTAGGAACCTGCAATTAATACAATTTTTTTAGTAACTACGCTATATTTAATTTCATCTATTTTAGATTACCATACCTGAAATACTGTCCACAAATTGCCTTTTCTTTCAGTCCTTCTCTTGCCCGAGGCATGGACATTTAAGGCCCTTCAATATAGAATTATATTACTCAATTTTGTGTAATACAAGTGTTTATTTGAATTACGAGAATTATATAAAATAGAGAAACTTACAATTCCACAACTTGTCTCCAACCCTCATTATGAATTCCATTATAGAGAGGATCCAATAACCCAATCTCTTTATTGTGAGGGTCAATGGTCGTAAGAATCCAATGATTTCTACATGCACAAAAAAAAAAAAGCAAGACACATGTAATTCTAACTAAACATTACATTAAAATATTGTAAAATCTATTACTTACCCCACATTACATGGTACCAAAGCAACTTGATTAGTCAATGTGCATTCTATGCACGGACATGGCATTGTTTCACAGTTACCTATATCTTGTAATGCAAACTTCATAAAAGACTCCACCCCAACTATATATTCATGGGACAACCTATTCTTTGACATCCAAGATTTGTCCATAATGAACCTAAGAGAAAAAGATAAATTTGAGAAACAATCGGCACCCTCATGAATTTTGAGAAACAAATCCTGCACAAATAAGCATTTAATACTAGCTTACAGATTCAAAACACTTTTCCACCATTATTCAAATAAGTTTTTAGTACTATCTTAATGAAATTAAATAAGTTCGCACTGTCAATAGATTAAGATTCCACACACTTAAACACAATATGAATAAAGTATACGGGTGATAAGCATCAGGGGTGGGGAGTAGAGTTAAGTGCAGTAAGACCAACACATGCAAAACAACAACTTAAATCAGAATCAACAATCAAACCATAACAACTAATCACACAAACACAGCGTAGCAGTAATAATTTACATAGTGGTAGCACTACGGCAATAGTTGTTACTAACACAAAGGAGAATAAACTATGTTTTGAGAAAAAAATTCAGAAAAATACAAACACTGAGTTGATGAGTAAACTATGTTTTGGGCCAAAATAGCCAAAATTGATGTGTATACTGAAAAGAAAAATAGATCTGATGATATATCGCTCGTGATACACAAGCACTGCCGAGCACTAGCATCCGTTATATGGACTTATGACAAAATATTCCACTATCTATAATTCTCCTTTGCTTTTAAAAACTGCTTTCATCAAGCTATTTCAAATTTCAACGTAAACTAGAATTGAGATAACTTTCTATAGAACTATCAATTAATTTTACTTAAACATAATTGTTGGAAACCCTTTGAAACTAAGTTTTGATAATGCTATTAGAAACCACACTTAGATATAGATTTTAAGTGGAACAGGCTGGTCTCCGTGTTTGGATCAGTCAAGCTTAACTCGGACAGGTTGCTCATGTAAAGGTCAAGGTTGGTAGTGCAACCTTATACCTAGTCTACTCAAACCTGTCATACTGTTTCATTAGGTAATCTGTCCATGTAACCTGCTCTTACCATACTCGAAGATTTCACACGAAGGTTACAGAAGACCGAAGACAGTTCGAGGTACAGGAAGGTTGACCTGTGAAGACCAACCTGAGCTGTGGCTGAGGAACCTGTTCTCACCCAACGACAAGAATTGTGTCAGTGTACGGTACTGCAAATCCTGACACACTTCCAACGGCTCTATTTCAAATGCTTCACTATAAATACCTCAACTCATTCCAGAAAAAAGTAACGGGAAACTCAATACACAAACTAAAACGCTGCAGAAATCTCAAGCTGAAAATTATTCAATCAACACTCGAAATTACTAGAGTTTTCCCAAGTGTTGATCTTTATAGATTTCTGATCTCTCTGGAAACTGTCTTACTAGAACACCACACACACTCTCACTACCATCACAGCAGATATTCAACGTAGTTGATAGAGTTGTATTCCTAATGGTGATAGCTTTTCACAGCTTTCTAGTTTGGATTTTAGTGCTAGTTGTTTAGCATTAGTAAGATTGTATGAAAGATTGTATGTAAAGTAAGAAGAGACACGACTCAAGAAACGTGCTAGATTCAGTCTAATGAGAAAGACTTGAATTTGGACTGGACCTCCACCAGTGTTAAAAGGAGCAAAAATCTCAAGTTAAGGGATTACAGATTCGACGGGATCTGGCGTGGACGTAGGAGCTATTTACTCCGAACCACGATAAAAACTCCTCGTGTTTCTCTCTCTTGCTATTTATCTTTACATCTTTATTTGCACAGTTTGCATGCTCACAACCTGCACTATCGTAACCTGTTTTGCATGAGCACTGCCTTTGAAAACTGTCTTTGAAAACTGTGTTGAAAACTGTTAGCCAACCTTTCTACCAAACTTCCGCACACAGGTTAGTTTTGCAAGCTCAACAGTTTACTGTTTGAGCTGGAAAAACTAAGTTGCTCTGATAAACTGGAGTGACGACTCAGTTAGATCAAATCATTTTGAAAAGTCAAAACTGTTGGCTAATTGGTGTATTCTCCCCCATACACCAATAACTACTTATCGGGACCTACAAATGGTATCAGAGAGGTGGTTCTTTTGACCACTGCTTCTGCATACTGGAAGCTTTTTGTGCTTTAATGTTAAATTGAACTAGATCTCTAAGAATTGTGTTTGTGAAGCTTCACTTCTCCGCGTCTGCGAAGATTTCTCTGTGCAGGGATATGAAGACTGGAGCTTTCGAATAAAGATGTGACTCCAAGCTCATCATGTGCTGATGTGGGATGTAATCGAGAATGGCCCAACACTAATCTACGAGCCCTACGATATCGATGTTTCTGGAGAAAAAGGTTCCGAAGCAACATATGTGCCAAAGATCAAAGATCCCAGAAAATATACAAACAAAGAAAGAAAGGAAGCTGGACTTGACAGCTTCGCAAAAGGGTTGATCTCTAGCACAGTTAAGGGAGTCCACCTGGCTAAGATAAGAAATCTTGGAACTGCAAAGGAAATGCGGGACACCTTAAAAACTATAAGTCTTGGATCAACAGAAATGCTGGAGAACAAGCTGTCAGTGGCATGCAGTAAATTTGAAGAATTCAAAATGCAGCCAGTGGAGACCATTGATCAGCTCAAGAACATATTCACAATGATCACTTTGGAGATCACAGCTCTCAAGAAAGATAAATACACACAGCGCGAACTCAACCTCAAAGTTATCCAATCTCTCCCAGCAAGCTGGCATGTGTACAATGCCATGCACCACGGCAGGTCGGATATCAGCAACCTGTCAACCGAGCAACTGTTTGATCTACTCATCGGGAATGAGTTTGAAATGATCAGACTTCACGGGTCAGGACAAGCGTCTTCAAGCAAGAAGACCGAGCCCGAAAAGAAAGAAAAGGATGCTGCATTCAAAGCTGCATCAATGATAGAGGAAAGAGCAATCCCAAAGGATTTATGCTCCAAAATGGAGAAATTGTTGAAAGACTATGCACCCATGGCTAGGAGAAATGAAAAGCTTGAAAAATGCTTCAACAAATTCCGCAAATATCACAAGGATTTCAAGAGAAATCAAACCACCTCTTATTCCGACAAGAAAGGTGAAGGTAAATCAAAACCCTCTAAATTCAATTCTTCTAACACTCCCGAGGGTGGCTGTTTTGAATGTGCAGACCAGGTCACTATAAGTCAGACTGCCCAGATTTATCAAAGGCTGAACGCGAAGAGCTCCGCGCAAAAAGAGATCAAAAGCTTAAGGAGCAGCGCAACGCCATGATCGCAGCTGAGGAAGAGGCCAAAGCAATTACCACATTATCAAACTCAACCTCCTCCAACGAAGATGATGATGATGAACTGGATGAAGAAGAATATCGCTTAGCTGACGAGGAATTTAAATATGAGGAATGCTACATGGGAAAGATCTCGATCTTGTTCAATACAAGGTTGATACTGAAACCTCACTTTCATATTCAACTAACACCGAACATGCAGGTATTGAACTACCTGAAATGCCAACGTATGAAGAGTTTCAACAATAGCTTGATGACTACAAGAAGCTCTCATAAATGTTTTAACAAGTAGTCATAGAAGGATCCAAGCTGGAGGATGAAAATATGAAACTCAAAGCTGCTATGAATGAAGACTTCACTCTCCATGATGAAGCAAGAAAAAGGGAGATAGAAACCCTAAAAATCCAATTGGGTCAATCAGCTTTAAGAGAAGAAAACCTTAAAGAAATGCTCACTGAAAAGGACAGTGAGATCAACAATTTGAATGGCAAACTGTTAGATCTCTCAAATGAGCATGAGAAGCTGTTGCAGAAAGAGCTCAAGCTTCAACAAGTCCTGATGAAAATGAACAAAAATGGTGAAAAGCTTGAAGCCTTGCAAGCTGCCCAGAGACCTGCTCAGATAAAGTTTGACATTAGATTCCATGGTCAAACCTGCGAAGCCAAAGAAAAGGAGAAGGTCCTGTTCGTGAAAGAAAAAGGATTGGTTGAAGGCAAAACTCATCACACTCTACCAAACAAGCAAATCAAACTGAAAAATCCAGCCCGACAACCACAAGCAATCCTGATAAAAGTGCATGAAAAGTCTGCTATCAAGAAACAGCAGCTAAGGCCGCCAATTGAACAGAAAAAGGTTGAGCGACCTAGGAAACTGTATGGTCAAACAACTTATCAAAAAGGAAGTCAACTTACTTCAAGAAGGGTGCAAACTGCTAGCAAAGGAAAAACAGTCTCTCAACCTAGAACTGCTCAACCACAATGAAACAATTACTATGAGCAGTGGCCAAATCAACAAACACTTGACAATGAAGGTTATTGGTACGACCATCACTGGTACCAATATCCTGAGCTGTCAAGTAGGCACTATCAATTTCCACATGGAAGTAGATTTGGAAATAATCGCTGCAGATGTGGATATATGGAGCAGTGCTATCGAAATGATCATTATCAACCTGCCTACTACCAACTGCAAACTGCATACTCTAATGAAACGTTCCACTCAACAAATAAGTAACGAACCAAGCCACGAGTCAACAGAAGGAGTTTTCAAAAGAAGAAGCTTGGAAACCAAACTGCTAAAACTCAACCTGCTAACAAAGCACCCAAATTCATGTAGGTTGCTAAAACTGTCTAATTGCAGGATGGGAAAGCTCAAAGGAGAAAGCGAGCAGCTCGCGGCACGGTCTGGATCATTGATAGTGGATGCACAACGCACATGACCTGCGACAGAAGCTTGATTACAAACTTCATGGAATGTGACAGACCTCTAGTCGCTTTTGGAGGAGACTCTAAAGGGAAAACAAGAGGTTACGGTAATCTAGTTGTTGGTAAAACAACAATACCTAACGTCACTTATATTGAAGGTTTAAATCATAATCTCTTTTCAGTAAGCCAGTTCTGCTCTACTAGAAAAAGAGTAGAATTTTCTGCTAACAAATGTGCTATAAAGAACAAGGAAGGAGAAGAAATTCTTCTTACCGATATTTTGCAGGATAACTTGTACATAGTACAATGGTCAGATGAGAAAGAAACCTGTCTGGTCACCTAATCTGCACCTGAAGTGAGCTGGCTATGGCACAAGAGACTATGTCACTTAAACTTCAAAGCTATCAACAAGCTTACTCGCAAAAAGCTCGCAAATGACCTTCCAGATCAAGTCTACTACAAAGATCATGTTTGTGAAGCCTGTCAAGCTAGAAAGCAGACCAAATCATCATTCCCTAGCATTGCAGCTCACAACACAAGTAGAATCTTGGAATTACTCCACCTGGATTTATTTGGTCCAGTAACTCCTAGAAGCATTAATGGTAAAAAGTATACTCTCATTATTGTTGATGATTACTCACGATATACTTGGGTTATTTTCTTACATAAAAAGAAGAAGACACTAGTGGAACTACCTGCGCTGCTCACCAAACTATGAAACTTGAAAAACAAAAGTGTGATCTCAATCAGATCTGATCGTGGAACATAATTTCTTAACCAAATGATTGAGTCCTACTGCACTAGAAATGGAATTACACATCAAACTTCAGCAGCTCGCACACCTCAACAGAATGGTGTTGTTGAACGACGTAACAGGTCGCTAAAGGAAGCAGCTCGCACAATGCTGAATGAAACCAATCTTCCCAAGAAGTTCTGGGCGGAAGCAATCAACACAGCTTGCTACACTTAGAACAGATCAATCATTCATCAACGACATGGAAAAACTCCATACGAGCTGTGAAAAGATAAGAAACCTCGATTGAAATATCTTAAATCTTTTGGTTGCGTGTGTTACATTCATAATAATGGGAAATCACAGTTAAAAACATTTGATAGCAAAGCAGATCCAGGAATATTTGTAGGATATTCAGAGATCAGCAAAGCCTTCAAAGTTTTTAACAAGAAGACTCAAATTGTGGAAGTAACACCACATGTTGTTTTTGATAAATCTATTTGTGAGTACAGGGAGACTCAACCTGAAGAAAGTACAGGCGCAAATCAAAATCAAGCAGGTTCCAACACGCAGTTTCGAGATGAAATACTAATTTGGAGTCCAACCGACTTGGAAGAAGAAGAGAGTCAGCCTGTACAAGGTTTCAATCCACAAAATCCACCCATTCAGCAAGGGGGAACAAACCAAGGGGGAACCGAAGCTCCTCCAACCAGTACCTCCTCAACTGATCCAGAAACTTCAACAGAACCTGCAGTCAATGCAGAACTGTCAGTGGATCAGCTTGCTGAACAATTTGAACAGCTTGACCCCTTCACTCCTCAACCTCTACCTGAGTTTGAAGATCCCTCACCAGACCCTGAACCAATCCTCAGAGAAGAAAAAGTTTCTCGTCGAAGGAGATGGGTCGATGCTCATCCTGAAGATCTCATTGTTGGGAACCCAAAGGAGGGTGTGAAGACAAGAAGACAGATAGGTGAAAGCTGTCTACTAAGCTGTTATCTTTCCTACTCTGAACCCTAAACTGTTGAAGAAGCTCTTGCCGACCATGACTGGGTCACAGCCATGCAAGAGGAACTCAACGAGTTTAAAAGAAACGAAGTATGGTCACTAGTTGATCGTCCTACACATCAAGGAGTGATTGATGTAAAATGGGTGTTTAGGAATAAGAAAGATGAAAATGCTGCAGTAATCAGAAATAAGGTAAGATTAGTTGCCAAAGGTTACTGTCAACAAGAAGGAGTAGACTATGATGAGACCTACGCACCAGTGGCAAGACTAGAAATAATTAGGTTGTTTCTAGCATATGCAGCTCATCAGAGATTCAAAGTCTACCAAATGGACGTGAAGAGTACTTTCCTCAATGGAATCCTTGAAGAAGAAGTCTACGTTGAACAACCACCAGGTTTCGAGGAAGCAGGTCTAGAGAAAGTTTACAAACTTCACAAGGCAGTATATGGTTTGAAACAAGCTCCCAGAGCTTGGTATGAAACGTTGTCTACATTCCTACTGCATTCTGGTTTTAAAAGAGGATCGGTCGACATAACTTTATTTACTTTCAAGTACAAGGATGATATTCTTCTTGTGTAAATTTATATTGATGACATTATCTTTGGATCTAGGTCAAAGTTTTTATGTGACAAATTCGGAGAACTCATGAAGGATGAGTACAAAATGTCCATGATGGGGGAGATGAACTTCTTCCTCGGCCTGCAGGTCAAGCAATCTGCGGATGGCATCTTCATTTGTCAACCTAAATATGCTAACGAGCTGGCAACCAAATTCGGTGTCCAAGATAGCAGACCACTGAAGATTCCAATGATGGCAAATGAAAGATGAGTCCAGATTCTGAAGGGAAAACCTGCCAGCATAACTTTGTACAGGGGAATTATTGGTTCTTTACTTTATCTTATTGCTAGTCGACCTGATATTTCTTTTGCAGTTGGAATATGTGCTCGGTATTAAGCTAATCCAAAGGAATCTCATCTAGAAGCAACTAAGAAAATTCTTAGATATGTCAAGGGAACTGTAAACTTCGGATTATGGTACCCTTGTGATGACAATTTCGAACTAACTGGCTATGCAGATGCAGATTATGGAGGATGCAAACTGGATAGAAAGTCGACCTCAGGGACTTGTCAGTTTCTTGGAAGCAACACTAGTACAAAAACACTGATAGACAACGGGCAAAGCCCGTTGTCTATCGCAAAAAAAGACCGTTGTGTACGGAGGTGTTGTAGAAAGTCCCGGAAAGGGCGCTGATAGACAACGGTCGGTGCCCGTTGTTGTATTGAAATACGATAACGGTACTTGCCCGTTGTCTTTACGAATAAAATTACTGTTGTTGTTTATTAAGACGACAACGCGTTTTGCCCGTTGTTGTAATTACGCGTTTTTCCTGTTATTGTATTAAATTTCAACAACGCAATTACTAGTGTTGTCTATATAGGTATTTTTCTGTTATTATTTTTATAAATAATTAAATAAAAATCCAATATATAACTAATAAAAATCATGATTCATTAATCAAAATGATGAATAGCTTCCGTTCAAACATTCAATACAAAATGTAGGATTTTAATCAAAAATATGAAACTAGTTTGTTTTCAATGTCCTTACAAAAATATCACCACTCTTTAGATTGCAGCCAATACTCCCAAAGCTTGGCAATTTTGTCAGCATTCACACTTCTTACGAATTCCCGAACAGTTGTTCTACCAGTGTATGCTGCTATTGTTTCCTCTATTGTTTCCTGCATTGAATCATAAATCTTTCTTACTATGAGTCGCCGAATTAACAAAGCTAGAAAAATAACCACATATTGACATGTAAACTAAAACTCTCATTCAAAATATGTTATATAATCTGAGCGCTTGCTTTCTCATCTGAAAAGTGAATAAATGAAGACCATAAGCTGAACGATTTAAGGTTCAACCAACGGTAAATAAATGACTAAGCACAATTTTAAATTTCCAAATCTCGTAGACAAATTCAAAATAATCAGCACCAATAGCTACATGAGATTCATAGATGCACATTAGACTCAAAAATACTTAATATAATCTACTTCTAATTTCAACTGCTTCAGGAATGTTATTACCTCAATTTATATATTCTTGCACACAATCAGCCCACTCCTCACGCACTTCATCAATTTCCACAATTGAGTATTTATTATTTTTTTTATCCCTTTTTAACTGTTTATGGATAACATTCCCACATTTCTTGCATGGGCATGACATTAAATCATCATCTCCTACCTTTTGTGAGGCAAATTTCATAAAGGACTCTACCCCATTCTTGTACTCGTCTGATAATTTGTTCTTTGACATCCATGTTTTGTCCATTATGACCCTAATATGAAAGATTTTGTCATGCATATTTCACGATTTCAGGTATTATACTTAGTATTAACCTGATTTCGAGACATAAAATATCCAACATTTAATCTACTTCCACTTAACTTAGCATTGCAAAAAATAGATACAATTAATCATCCAATTAAGCATTGGAAAGACAGATGCCTTAACAAGGATAATCTCCGACTGTTTATATTTACAGTTCTAAGACCATTAACAAGTAAGAAAAAGATCTCACTCCAAGTCTTAAAGGAGAAAAAAACAAAGTAAAATCTTGAGAAACTGGTGAAAACTAGCAAATCTCTTCAAATACATAAGTCAATAAATATTCTTCCAATTTCCACAAATCAAAAAACAATATCAACAAGAGCAAACACAAAAACATATTAACAAAACACTCAAATTTTTTGGAATATACAAACCTCCTTTGTTTTCAATGATGGCTGTCCCTCAAGTTGTTTCAGACAATATTTGTAAACTATAACCGGAGACCCCCTTCTTAGCTCAATAATTTATAAACCTGCGGTATAAATGGAATTAAGACTCTTTAAATGTAAACCTACAGGAGGAAAAGACTCATATATGCTATCCAACCAAACAAGTTCACATCATTATCTTTACTTGTAACATAATTTGGGTCGGATAATGACATATTAAGTCAAAATTCAGGTCATAAATCGACAAAATTACAAAGTTAATAGTATGTAAAGTAAATATGATAAATAGATAATAAATCAAAAATGTTCAATACTTGTGTTACAAAACATAGATATCCCTAAAACATGTATTGAAATATATATATAGAATATAACTGAATAAAAGATAGTAACATTAAAAAAAAAAAAGAGTAAATTTTTTTGGAAATGGCATCAGCCATGTTTGGTAAATAAAGATTAGTCTGACAAAAAAAGGCATAAGAGCAGAGCCAAAGACGGCCAAACAATCAATCCTTATTGGAAACATTGTCTGTACAGTGCCAAATTTAGCAGGCGGAATCTAAAATATTACCCCTAATTACCTATAATATGCATGATCAATACCTTAAGTCCAGTCGCTCTCCATACCTTAAGGTGGTTAGCTTTGAAAACTTTATAGAGGTTTCTTCATGTTTTCTGTTATGGTTGTTTGTGTGAATATCTCAATCTCTGCTATGCCTCAGGTTGTTTCTGCCATGGTAAACAATGACCTCATGAGCATAGCAAAAAGAAGGCCATTGAAGTCATGGAAGGAAACTCTTGCACTATTCTGTACTGTAAGTCTTTCTTTCCCTTAAAATGCATCTATTTCTCAGTAGGCACCTATGAAGCTACTAGCAGAATGAATGGATTTCACTCGACTTTAATTCATATTGCTGAGGTGGTATTTTTATATTAACAATGGTTTGTACATTTGTATCATTCAGTTTGCACAGACGGACGAGTGGACTCTTTTATGCGACACTCTATCTGCTAGACTCATTGCAGCTGGTGATACGGCTGCAGCAACACTGTGTTATGTATGTGCAGGGAACATTGATAATGCAGTTGAAATGTAGTCAAAGAACCTTACACAACAGCACGTTGGTAAAACATACATTGATCATCTTCAGGTAAGCTTGTATTGATGGATTTAGGGAGGGAAAAAAAGAAAAAAAGAAGAAAGATTTTATATGCTGGACTGAACAACTTTCGCGCATTTTTCTACTTGTAAGGATTTAATGGAAAAGACCATTGTCTTTGCTTTGGCTACTGGACTGAAGCGATTCAGTTCTTCATTACACAAGCTAGTTGAGAAATATGCTGAAATTTTAGCAAGCCAACGACTCCTAACTATGGCAATGGAATACTTGAATCTTTTGGGCACCGAAGAATTGTCTACTGAACTCATTGTCTTACAGAAAAGAAAATAAAATGCTAAAGGTGGAGTAAAGAGCCATAATAGGAGCTTCAACAAGTCTTTTCCTAAGATTTCAAGACAGCATTTTGACTTGAACTCAATTTTCTGAATAAGGAAAGTAAAATGAAAAGGGAAAGAATCAACCAACACACAGAAAAGGACCACTAATTAAGTGTCTTCACATATAGTCTTTGAAGCACAATTCACATACATTGCATATTGAAAACTAAACAAAGTCCGTCGTCCTCCTAATTCTGGGCAGAAAAAATAAACCTAACAAACAAGCGAGACAAAGCAATACCTGCAATTGCAGGAAACATATAGCGTCTGAGAGAAGAAGCACTTCGAAGAAGCCTCGCCATACTCGAATCCAATCCGAAAAAGAAATAAATAAATTAAACGGAAGAAAAAAAGAGGAGGAGTCGAGTAGCCACACACTCGACTCGAACAGAGCCATTTCCATGTCCAAAAAGAGTGATATTATCTCTTCTCAGGATATAGAACTTCTATAAATTTTTTCAGTAAAAGCCCTAGACCTTCTCTTTAAATTTGACATAGGGAAAATTAAATTTTCAGTAAAAGCCCTAGAAATCTCACCACATAGAGAGAGCGTCGATGGCGGAGAACTCCTACAATGTCGCAGCGGCGTCGACGGCGATAACACCTACAACGGCAGCGGCATCGTCGGCGGCCAAGATAGAGACGGCGTCGACAAGGGATGGGAGTATTGAGAGTGTCGACGGCGCAGAGAGAGCAGCGAGAGCAGCAGCAGTGAGAGCGTTGACGGCGGAGAACTCCTACAATGTCGCAGCGGCGTCGACGGCGGATAAACACCTACGACGGCAGCGGCGGCGTCGGCGGCGAAGATAGTGGGCGTCGATGGGAGCGGGAGTTCGGCCAAGATAGAGGGCGTCGATGGGAGCGGGAGTTCTTCAATTTGGCGGGAGAGAATTGAAGAGGAAAAGGAAACCTTAATCGATTTCTTCTCCCGTTTAAATCGATTATTTTATTTTTTAGTTATTTTTCAATTATTAAAATTAATATTTTAAAGTTAAAAATAAATACACAACAGTCAAACGCAACAGTCTCATATACTGTTATCGATTTAAGTAAACTACAACATAATAAGACAACAGTCACTTAATACCGTTGTCTTTCAGAGCGTTTCTAAATGAAATGACAACGGTATTTCAAACGACAACGGTATTAAGGAATACGACAACAGTCTTCCACAAATACCGTTGTCTTTCTACCGTTGTGGATTAGCGTTTTTGTTGTAGTGCAAGTTGATCTCTTGGTTTTCAAAGAAGCAAACTTCAGTTGCTACTTCAACAACAGAAGCTGAGTGCATGGCAACAGGAAGCTGTTGTGCGCAGATTCTTTAGTTGAAACAACAACTCAAAGATTATGAAGTCATAGTTCGAAAAGTTCCTATCTTTTGTGACAGCACAAGAGCTATAACACTCACTGTGAATCTTGTTTACCACACCAGATGCAAGCATATTAATATAAGGCATTACTTCATCCGAGATCATGTGGAAAAACAAGATATAACAGTTGAGAAAATCCATACTGACATCCAAAGAGCTGATATTCTAACAAAACCTCTCATGGAAGAGAGATTCAATATGCTATGTGGAAAGCTTGGAATGCTCAGAATGGATACACAGCCTAAGTCAGAGAATGGAAGCAATTCGCTAGTGCAGGTCACCCAAGAGCAGACTGACCTGGAAACTGCACGCTAACAAAAGCAGTTTGCTAGCGCAGGTCAGCCAAGAGCAGACTGACTTGGAAACTGCATGCTGACAAAAGCAGTTCGCTAGAGCAGGTCAGCTAAGAGAAGACTGACTTGGAAACTGCAGCTCAAAAGAAGCAGTTCGGTGACACGCAGCTTGAGGCCACAAACTGCGTTGAAAGTCAAAATTACTGGCCAACCTCTAAGGGGGAACCGGAGATGTCGCATCAAGGAAACTGCCAAAGGACAGTCATGCAAGGTGGAAACTGCGAGATCATAAACTGTGGATAAGTCACAGCTTGCATAGGGAAGTGTCATGGATGACCTATATCAGTCTCCATGTTTTTAAATAATACCTTATCCATCACTTTCATTTATTAAAGCATGTGTTTTGTTATTTATTGAAATTATTGTTAAGGATATTCTGACACAATACATAACATTCGCATTTCACTTTCCATGTATGTTAAAAAGCGCATGCACAGTGTCAAATCTGCATTAAATGCGAGGCGACAGTTGAGTGTAAGGGTTGTGCGAGTGGGCTTCACAATCACCCCACGCGCCCACTACCTCACGGATTTCTAGGGTTTTAATCCTATCCGTTGAACGGTTGACATACTTCAATCTCAACCACCCCTTTTATCTTCTATATATACTCACATAACTATGTATCGTCTTCCTCATACAAATTCTGTATTCTTCCGCCAATTTTTCTCTGCAACTCTCTTTCAAAATTCGACATTCAAAGCTTACTCATACTTTTTCACAATGGCAGGAGAATCCACCTCTTACAATCTTCCTACAACGACAAAATAGAAGATTCAGTACATGCAGGATTTCATTCTCACGGAGCCCTCTGCAAATCTCTCTGCATATGATTACGCCGGCTTGAACGAGATGTACTCCACTATCAAAGCAGCGGATGGATTTTTCAAAATCATCACTCATGAGCCAAAATTCTGGCTTCCCCAACAAGTAGCTATGTTTATTCTCTCCTACTTTTGCCCAGAAGATGTCGAATCTGCCCAATTTCATCTTCCGATACCAAATGTGCCCGACGAGCCCATTCCCATTCTACCGCTCATCACTCAGACCTACGGCATCGCAGATTCAGGAACTGTGGAGATCCTGTATCACAAGCTAATGGGTCTTATCTTGGATGTTCCGGATGTAGATCTGGAAGCAGTGTATCAGAAAGCTTTGATGCAGCCTGCAGTAAAATATGATGGAAAAGGTTCTCGCGACCTTTGCTGCGACCTGCGTACAGAGCCCTCTTTGACTTTGTCCATAAGGTCTTTCTTGGTTACTCCGATAACCACGACGCTGTCACTCCAGCGAAGTTCAGGGTGATGACTGCAATTGTGCAGCGTCTAGACGTGAACTGGGCCTGATTTCTTCTCGAACTTATCAACGAAGAAGTCAAGCAGCTCTCGATAACTTTTGAAGGCGAAGAGCTGACTGAATTCCGTGTTGCCCGGAACCTGGCACCTAGGCACCAAGATCTGCTCTCTCATCCAATGTCTCCACCCCGACCTCCATTGGAGTGGAATGATTCCTTTCAACAAGGACAAGGTCCCCAAGGACCAGAAGCAGCTTGAACTGATAATTAGGGTCGACATGACCGTCTTTGCCAAGAATGATGACTTGGTCAAGCCATTTCTGTATGAAATGGGTAGGTCAAACCCAGCCTGGGTATCCCCAGAACAACGAGACATCAGACGGAAAAGACAACTCGCCCCCAGCAAACAGCTTGACAGACCTACCAAGTCTGTGAGAATTAAATCTCCAACTCCCACATCACGCAGGTTGCATACAGAGTTTGCTGCGATTGAAGTGCAGCCGTGACCTGCTGGACAGACAGATCCCACTGCTCTTGCAGATCTCCCCATATAGGTCTCAATTCCAGTTCTGGAGAAAGCTGTCCAGAGTCAATCTGTGTCTCAACCTGCGGACGACACAGATTTCGAGGAAAAAAATCCCGACTCTTCCATTATTGTCCACCAGCAGTCCGGTGGAGCCTCTCATTATCACAGCTCTCCTTCAGAGCTTGACATCAACATCATCCTCTCATCCGACGATGATGATATACAAGAAGATCCGGTGAAAACTGCAGCTGCCATGCTGGTCAACTCCATCGAAATCAATGCTAAGAAGACTGTTATGGAGTCTTTTCCCGGAATTAATCTCACACCGGAGACCAGGCAAATGGCATACAGGCTGCATACTTTGCTCGATGGGAAGGACAAATCATATTGTGACTTAAAGTCAATCTTCCTAATTCACCCCATCGAACAGCTAGAGATTGAAGAGCACACAGTGGGGAAGTATTTCGGCTATGCTTCAATTCCTGAAGCTCACGACTACTTTAAGAAGTTCGTTCTCTCTAGGATGAAGAGAGAGGCCAAGGCTCTCAATTTTGACTTGAAACCTTTCTACACTAATGATCGCAAGCTCCTATAATTTCAGGTTTCCGAAGGATGACGATTTCAGTCCCATTTCCTCTCCCACCCGGAATAGTGAAGACACAGAGTCTGATAATGATCGTGTACCCGTCTACTCTGTCGCAACCGCTGGCACTCCTCTCACTGTGATGCAAGATAATATGAAAAATTTCATCATTGAGGAGGTGTCCAAGGTGAAGGCCACAGAGGTTGCTGAACACCAGAAGATTGCGGACAAAATTGACGCTATGGACAAAGCTGCATCCGCCATGCTGTCCAATATCAAGGATGAAATGCCACAAGTCATCAAGGAAGTTGTGGCCAGCCAGTTCGCAACCTTCATCTCCACCCAACTGAGAGCTGAAACGGATAAGCTGCTTCCCCACCAGCTGTCCGAATTGAAGGTCGTCTCCCAATCTTCCATCGATGGCTTGAATTTTGAGTTTGAACAACTCAACCAGCTTGTACACGACTTCACTACGAAGCTCACTCAAACCACTTCAAGCTCATTGAAAAAAAGAGGAGAGATGCAAGGGAACATCAACTCCCTCCTACAGTTCAAGGAGAAGGTCTGTACAGACCTGTCCTTGCTTTCCGACGAGTAAGCCTCCCTCAACACCCTATTCAAAACTTAATCGATGATAATGCCGAAAAGGGGGAAGGGAAAGGCAAACGTGTTGCTACAAAAGGGAAAGGCAAGGAGAAACATGTTACCCAACTGCCTCAAGGCAGAGGCACAGGTCGCTCTTACCAACCTGTGACACAATCAGAAGCTGCTCCACCCATGACAACTGTCCCTCAATCTGCTGCCGCCAAGCTGTCTGAACAAGAAAAAGCACAGGGTGAATCCACCCTCATCCGACTGATGGCAGAAGCTGGATACACCGCAGAAGACTGCGAAAATGAAGGCAAGCAGAAGCTGTTTCTAAAATAACTGAAGAAACATAAGGCAAGGGACAAAGCTCGCATGGCAAGCTTTAGAGGACTTGAAAGCTACAAGGAACAGGTTGATAAGAGAGAACTGTCCAATTGGTTACCAGTGGAAGATCAGCTGATATGGGACGAGTTCATCAACCAATTCATCTTGCACCACTACTAGTTGCAGGTTGATGCTCGTTACACTGGTAATACCAAAACTGCCTTTCACAACTGGCTGCAGACTTTCCCAGATCGCGAATTCATCAAGAGAGTCAGGGCGAAAGCTGCAAAAGATAAGATCACGCTCAATCCGCCTAAGAAAGAAACTTTCTGACCTCCCACTGTTTGTGACACCAATACTCCAGATATCAACAAGATCAATATATTTATAAGGAGTGTCGCAGCTCAGTATGCAGACAAGCTGTGATGAGTATTTGTCGATTCGTGATAGCATCTATGCAGCTATGGGAACTGTAAGCTTGGACAAGATTGCTGAAGAAAGGTTCAAGACACTGAGGAAGTAACCTGATCGCTTTCATTTATTTCTTGTATCAACTCTGTAATATGTGCATATCAATTCGGTTAATACTATAAATGAAAATGATCATCTTTTGTTCCTGACGACAATCTCTCTTTATCCAGGCCTTTGCATGTTATGCTTTAAATTTTCTAACACTTATTCTCATGCAGTTGACTGGGTATCAAACCTTTGGTCATTTTTTTTAAGTTCAAAACTTCTAAACCAAAATGTAAAGTGTGGGCTTCGGCATTATCAAAAAGGGGGAAATTGTTGGGAACCCTTTGAAACTAAGTTTTGATAATACTATTAGAAACCACACTTAGATATAGATTTTAAGTGGAACAGACTGGTCTCCGTGTTTGGATCAATCAAGCTTAACTCGGACAGGTTGCTCATGTAAAGGTCAAGATTGGTAATGCAACCTTGTACCTAGTCTACTCAAACCTGTCATACTGTTTCATTAGGTAATCTGTCCATGTAACCTGCTCTTACCATAGTCGAAGATTTCACACGAAGGTTACAGAAGACCGAAGACAGTTCGAGGTACAGGAAGGTCGACCTGTGAAGACCAACCTGAGCTGTGGCTGAGGAACCTGTTCTCACCCAACGACAAGAATTGTGTCAGTGTACGGTACTGCAAATCCTGACACACTTCCAACGGCTCTATTTCAAATGTTTCACTATAAATACCTCAACTCATTCAAGAAAGAAGTAACGGGAAACTCAATACACAAGCTAAAACGTTGCAGAAATTTCAAGCTGAAAATTATTCAATCAACACTCGAAATTACTAGAGTTTTCCCAAGTGTTGATCTTTATAGATTTCTAATCTCTCTGGAAACTGTCTTACTAGAACACCACACACACTCTCACTACCATCACATCAGATATTTAACGTAGTTGATAGAGTTGTATTCCTAACGGTGATAGCTTTTCACAGCTTTCTAGTTTGGATTTTAGTGCTAGTTGTTTAGCATTAGTAAGATTGTATGAAAGATTGTATGTAAAGTAAGAAGAGACACGACACAAGAAACGTGCTAGATTCAGTCTAAGGAGAAAGACTTGAATTTGGACTGGACCTCCACCAGTGTTAAAAGGAGCGAAAATCTCAAGTTAAGGGATTATAGATTCGACGGGATCTGGCGTGGACGTACGAGCTATTTACTCCGAACCACGATAAAAACTCCTCGTGTTTCTCTCTCTTGCTATTTATCTTTACATCTTTATTTGCACAGTTTGCATGCTCACAACCTGCACTATCGTAACCTGTTTTGCATGAGCACTGCCTTTGAAAACTGTCTTTGAAAACTGTGTTGAAAACTGTTAGCCAACCTTTCCACTAAACTTCCGCACACAGGTTAGTTTTGCAAGCTCAGCAGTTTACTGTTTGAGCTGGAAAAACTAAGCTGCTCTGATAAACTGGAGTGACGACTCAGTTAGATCAAATCGTTTTGAAAAATCAAAACTGTTGGCTAATTGGTGTATTCCCCCCCCCCATACACCAATAACTACTTATCGGGACCTACAATAATGAAAACAGATGTTGAAATCATCATCATTCTTCAAGGAAAAAAAAAAGCATCAAACTTGTTCATGATTCATGCACAAAATTAGTTGGAATGTAGGAAGAAAAAAAAAGAGTAAATAGTGTATTTGATTTGAGATGTTTGTCCGTCTCCGCCTGTTGTTGTTACAATCTCTGTGATGCTGATAATGGCTCATTCCCGAAATAGTAAAAGGCCTTTCTAATCTTAAGTCAATGTTTGTTTATTGTCTATTGAAGTATTTTTATTTTGTATTTTTATTTTGGAGTTAACAGAATTGAAATTTGGGAGGGATGCATTTTTTATACATTTCTCTTCGGTAATTAATCTATGCTAATGTTGGTTTCATAAGTCTGATTCCTACCTGATTTGCACAAGATTTTGAAGACTAATAGAGTGATTGTTTTTTCTGATGATGCATATCGTGCATTCACACTATACCAAAAGTGGGAAAACAATATAGAGCTCATGCTGTGAACAATTGCTGCTTCAGTAGCTAAAAAAGATTAAAATGCAGATATTTATTATAATCAAATTGGAATGCTATTTTTTCTTACATTGGAATACTTATGGATAGTTTTTAAAATTATGAATCTATGCGAAATACTATTAGAAATAAATAATTTCCTTTGGAAACAAAGTCCACAATAATTATTCCTAGTGGTTTTTCAACTTTACTTATTTAATTCATCAAAGAACAAGAGCTCATAATAAAAAAAAGTTTAATTATATATTAATTTCTTTGATTATTTTTGAAAAGGGAAAGTATGAGCATCAAATTAGAGCTGTCAAGATTTTTTACTGTAATTAGAATCATGAAAAACAAATAGATTGAAATAAAAGAGAGAGGAAAAAGCACATTGTTTAATTATTCCATGTAATGCAAGGTAAGATATCCCAAAATTCAAGATCTGAAAACTAAAAACAACCAGAGAAGGCAAAAGTTTGGACTGGTAACAGTTAATAGAGTTTATTCATTACCCAGATTCGAGAAGCATATTGATTCAGAAAGATAGAGAAGAAAGATACCATTGAAAATGATGCTCCGTAATATAGGAAAGCAGCAGGTATGAATCTTTCATATTCATTATGTCAGAAAGGTCGAACTGGAATCTGCACATTTTAACATTTATAGGAATTCTTTTAGAGAAATAGTAAGCAGAATTACTACAGATATTAGAAATTATTGGTTGATGAGATACTAGGTATGCAATGTCACACAAAGTAGGTGCTTGAAACTAAAAAGTAAACCAGTTAACTTCAAGAACACGTAAGACAATCAACATCAAGAAGGATTAGAGTTTTACTAACACATATTATTTGGCTTCCGATCTCTTAAAACCGAGTCCTCAAAATAAGAATTGAAAACTATTCTCAAACCACTCTATAACATTTAAACGGAAAAGCTGGCAAACTTTGCACACAAAATCAGACAAAATTATGAAAAAATCAACACATTGAATCATTGATGTGTGTACATGCTTTCGGAAGTCTAACAGTAATAAAAGTTAATGTTGATTAAGTATCTTCAGCAGTATTCCTCCCAAAAGGTTAATGCTATGCTTTATAAAATGCAACACCTCACTTAAAAGCAACCTATAGCAGCTCTCTAGTGATACCAGCATGTTCTTATTTCATTATATTACAAAACAGCCAAACCATTCACCATATCCTATTACTACCATTCATGTGGAAAGACTAGAAGACAAACTAGAATAACCAATTAAACTGATATCGAATTGTGATTCTCCCTAGTGGTGTTCGGCTGAGATCAAACCAACCAAACACACAGAAAATTCAGGGGAAGGACAAGAAAATCTTAACTGAAAGATTCTGAAAAACTCAATGTGGAATACATAATAAACCAACCGATAAACATGACATGAACGACAGAAGCGATACTAGAATTTAGTCATAGAGTCAAAAACACAGTTAATCAAACAAGCAAAAACCGTAAAAATAAAAAAAAAGCGAAAAAAAAGAAGAGAAAACATACTACAATTCTAACAGTCATTACATCAAACAGAATATGATCAAAAATAGCATAGTATAGAGTTGAGAAGAAAGCTACCAAAATACTACAATGAGTAAAATAAAACTAAAATATTTGATTGAAAGAAAACAAAACAAATTTGGTAAACTCAAGCAAATTAGATAATGAATTTTCCTAGAAATAGAAATATTCCCATTCACGAAGCAAGAAAAGGTGCAAGCATGAAAAGAGGTAAAAGAAATTGCATGTTTTCCTTCACATTTGACATTCGCATTTGTCTATTTCTAAGCTATATATTATTAGAATAGAAGATTTACTTCGATTGGGTTTCTAGCCGAGCCAAATTGAGCAGTGCAGGCGAGGGTAACGGCGATACAAAATTAGGCGTTTTGAACTTCCTCGGCCGGGGCGACGGCAAAAGAGGAACAGACGGAGGAGGGAAGGACAGCAAGGCGACGCAGAGGAGGATAAGGGTTTTGATTTGAGGGCGAGCTTTCAGAGAGAAATCGATTATGGAACAAGGGTCTTCATTTTGGGGAACAAGGGTTTCAGACGGAGGAGGGAAGTCTCGAATGTTTTGAGGAAATAAAGAGAAGTGATTTCACTCGGAAGGAAGAAGGCTCGACATTTAATTAGCAATTTTTTGAAAAATAATTTTTATAATGAGAAACAACAACGTTGGTGTATCAACAACGATGAAGAAACTGTTGTTATATGATACAATAGCATACATACAACAACACGTAAAAAACCGTTATTTTTTCAATTAACAACACAAAAATAACAACGGTACTCAAAAACCGTTGTGTATGAGCACATTTGTGCGCTTATAGACAACGGTTGTTACTACAACAACGGTTTTTACTAATTTAACAACACTTTTTTCAATAACCGTTGTTGATTGTGTGTTGTTAATGTCGATTTTTGTAGTAGTGACTTCTTACATTCTCAAGTTTGACATTCTTTCTTTTCAATAATGAAATGCCAAATGGGAGATAAACAAATTTGGGGTACTGATTCTTATATTCTAAAGAAAACTTCCATAAGTGTGTATTTGCGTAAAATAAATTGACAAAACTGTGATCCCAATCAAAACAACTGCATTCATATTTCAAATCATTCTAGTACATAAACTATATAGTACTCCCTCCATTTCGTCGAATATGACCCCTTTCAATATGGTCTATTCTGGCATGCTTTTTCACGCTTCTTAATGATGAGTTTTAAAATAGATTTTTGAAGAATTTTTTCTTTTACGGGATACTCTGACAGTCATAGTATCTCATAAAAGAAACAAATCTTCAAAAATCTATTTTAAAACTCATCATCAAGAAGCGTGGAAAAACGTGCCAGAATAGGCCATATTGAAAGGGGTCATATTCGATGAAATGGAGGTAGTATATGTTTACATATTCGACCTGACTTAAATGTTGATTAATTATTGATTTATTTGAGCAGCAACTAACAAGCATGCTCTTATTCCAATTCATTCTATACAGAAACTGATGCATATTTGCCAACACAAACAAATCCTCACTCAACCTGACTATATTATGATCATAGACGAAATTGTAGCAGCAAGCAATAATTCTAAAATCTTCTTTTTCGTCTTGATTGAGGAGTTCACTGGCGGTGGAGCAGTTACTAGAGTCTGGCATGATGTATTTGATGTACACACACACACACACATGCACAGCAAGAGAATTATATTACAATTACACATGGTGGCAATGAGAAGAAGCTAGAAGAGAGACTTAAGAAAAGGTCTGTCAGATACAGCTTACGTTAAAATTAGGTCCTTTTTAGTTGACAAGGAGGGTGGTACGGTACCTTTTAACTGATTTGTCGCAAGATTCATGCATGGAAAATCCCGAGTTATCTGCTGCAGAAGAGAATATGGTATTCAGTTACTCATTTTCGGGACACGTACAGGGTTTTGAGGTCGGGTAATGTCCCAAGAAACTCAGGTATATGCCCAGGCAAACTGTTGTTATGAAAATCTCAGCAAATCAAAACAACAATATGAATACAGTATATGAGACTTGAAGGGAACATGTTTTGTTAAATGAGGAGGAATGGAAATGGTAGAATCACATTGTTTGAAGAGCATCCATGGAACTAAAATCTGGAAGCAACCCTGAGAGGCCATAGTCATTCAGTAACCTGTAAAATGGGAAAAAGAAAAAAGAAAAGAGACAAAAAAAAAAGGATGAAGAGATTATCATTTCAAAAGCTGCATTAATTTTGTCAATTTGCAAAGTAAAAAAATTATTACAGTGCTGTTACTCGTGGAATAGGATCATCCATGCATTGGATCCAATCCCAGTTGTAAGATGTAAGAAGACAAGGATCGCCACTCCAACTTTATA
Source organism: Mentha longifolia (assembly GCA_001642375.2). Classification (NCBI taxonomy): domain Eukaryota; kingdom Viridiplantae; phylum Streptophyta; class Magnoliopsida; order Lamiales; family Lamiaceae; genus Mentha; species Mentha longifolia. Next base: position 25,028,021 of record CM038112.1, on the reverse strand, counting down.
ACACGCTAAAGCTCTCTCGCAGAGAAGCTAAGCCTTTAACTAGAAAGAGACGAGAAGAAAAGGTATGATGAGAAACAAAAGTAGTGAAAATTTTAATAAGAAGGGCAAAAATATTTTTCTTACCATCTCTGTTGTGGGTACCATCGGTGAGCTTGGTGTTTCCGATTTCAAAGATTTCGACAGCATTGATGAGAGGGGGAAGTGTAGAAGCATTATTTGGGACAAGAATAAATACCGTTTTATTCGAAACTTTATTATAAGTGGCCCATATCTGATAACAGTCTCCATAAGGGGGTACGGCTGGGCCAAAGAAGGACTTATTGTCCTTGAAGATTGTGAAGGATCGGTTTTGAGTAACTTCAGAAGAGTACCAGTTATATAGGCAGAAATTTCATAAGAAGCAAATTCCATCATCAATTCCAGGCTTGCATTGGGGCTTGTTGCAGCAACTGCATTCTTAAGCACTGCAACTGGAGGATTATCATCGGGTGACAGTTGCTCGCTGAAAATGGCATCATTCAAAACTGGGATCGACCCTTTCCCGATACTTCCAGGACCCCACAGTCTTTCGTAAGGATCTTCCTCATACCTGAACACAGGCAAAAAGCATTCTAAATGACTAATTAAAGAAGCAAGTCCAAAGTAGAAGTACCTAATAGTGGTATTTGAGCCAAAAGCAAACCTTCTCCTCACGAGCAACGGGTAGCTGCTATCGATGAGGTTATACATATACGGCTCCAAACTGTTAGCAGCAGTTGGATTTAATTAATGCACGTGCTGCTACTTTAGTCTTTTGATATCTTAATATCCTATTATCATATTTTGTATTAGGTATTATGAAGCATGGCTCTAGAACTGTGTAGAGGTTAAATGCGTGGTAGAGGTTAAAAGTTTGACTACCAACTTCCTTAGTTTATGGAAATTGTCACCTACTACTTTTGTTGTATATGTACTACTTAAAAAATGTGAATGAAGTAGAGAAGTAGTTTGGAAAAACCTTTCTTCTTCATACGTTCTGTCTATCCTCTCTAAACTAAGTCCAAAAAATCCTACAATTGGTATCTAGAGCTCTCTGATCTTAGAGGGACCCTGTGAGAAAATTCAAAAAAAGAAAAAAACCACCATAAATCTTCAAAACACTCTACCTCACAGAAACTCTTTTAATGGCATCTAGTGGAAATATATCTGGTGTTTCTCCACCGGTTTTCACAGGTGAAAACTACCATATTTGGTCAATTAAAATACAAGCTTACCTTAAGGGTTTGCTGTTGTGGGAAGTTGTCGAAACAGAGATGGAGACAAGAGAACCTAACAACCCAACTTTGAACCAGTTGAGAGCTCACGAAGAAAGAGTCTCCTAAAAATACAGGGCTTTGAGCACACTTCATGCTGTAGTGGACGAGACCATCTTCACAAGTGTGGGACAAGCTGAAAACAGAGTTCGAAGGTAATGCGAAGACAAAGCAAATGAAAGTCTTCAACTTGAGAAAAGAGTTCGAACTTTTAAGGATGAAGCAGAGTGAGCATGTGAAGGAATACATTGATAGAGTTATGAAGATTGTAAATCAAGTAAGGTTGTTGGGAGAAGAATTGCCAGAGAAGAGGATTGTGGAGAAGGTTATGGAGACTCTTCCAAGAGATTTGAGGCAAAAATCTCATCTCTTGAAGACACGTGTGATATGTCAAAGCTCACATTAACAGAGTTGGTGAGTGCTCTAATCCGCCCTCACTTTAGGGGTGAGGGAGATGCAATAATAACCGATGTATTACAATCGGGTCGAATCCACAGGGAATGCAAGGGCGTAAAAATTTCAAGTAGTAATTCGATTACCTAACTACTATTCAAGCTACCAACTAACATGTTTTGTGTTTTCTTAATCCTATTAAGTAATGCAATTGAAAAGCAACAAACTAAATAACAACTAAAAGCAAGAATTAACAAACAATAATAGAAAGCTTGGTTCCAAATATAATCTGATAATCACTAGAGGCCTAGGTTTTAGGATTTGTTAGGATTAGCCATTTTAATCCAATTCATATGGGAGTTTTATATATAGTAAACATCAATTCTTCTATCGAAGCAATCAATATTAGTGGATTAATCCATGACATCTATCTCCGCTAGGTCTCAAGATGCATAAATCAACTCCAAATAGCTCAATTAATTATCTAGAAGCTCCTACTAGCAAGAATTACTAATATGGTGTGATTTGATTCCAAGTGTTATGAACTAAAGCCTCCTAAGCATTTAACCAAACACCTTGTATGCACTCAATGATGGTCAATCACTCATGCAATTAAATCAAGCCCCAAATCACAAGACATATGAATTAGAAGGTAAATCCAATAACAAAATCCAAAAACCTAGTGATCTAGATCATATCTTCATATATTGGAACCAAAGGGAAATTTAGCTAGACATAATTAAAGGAAATAAACCATAGAAAACAATTGAAATCATGCTTAAAAGATAGAGAATTGAAAGAGAAAGAAGAATATGGTCTCCAATTGCAAATCCAACAAGTATAGCTTCAATAATCTTCAAAATACCAAAAGGAAAGAAAGAAATATTTATAGGGTTCTTCTAATATTAAAAATGCCTAAGATCCACAAATGGGGTGAATTCTAGGATTAAATACGTAGAAAATCAAGTTTGGGTCGAGTTGGACGTCTAACTCGGTCAATAAGTAAAGGGAGAAGGGCCGACGGTGGTCTGGCTGGCGGTCTGGCAAGCCGCCGTCCAGGCCGCCGTTTATGCTACAGCTCAGCCACTTGGCCGGCGGTCTGGCCAGGCCACCGTCCAGGCCGCCGGCGATCCTCCTCCGTGCGCAGCCCTACGGTTTCGCCTCGTTCTCCCTCGTCCGAACTCCGATTCTCAATCTGCTTTTTGCTATGGACTCCCAACGAACCCCTCTTCGACATGGAATGATCAAATGGGCCAAATGAGTTCTCCATTATCCCTGCAAAAAGCATAAAGAGACTCGAGAGAACGAGGAAAGCATAAATTAAAGCAACTAGTGAAACACTAACTATACAACTTGAAATTCCACATGTAAGAACACAAGTTTCACTCTAATTGAGCTCGATTCTCCCTCATTTCCGGCCTTCGATCCTTAGCTAGTTGAATGCTCTTTTTAAATTCTCACAAAAATAGATCGAAAACTGAGAAAAATGAGAAAAGTCTAAGGTATGCTAAGAGTTAAGAAACCCTAGTGTTTTTAACATTAAAACATACAAATCAAGATTCAAATATATTTAACATACACTCAACATGCACATAAAATACGTGTTAATCACTCCCCAAACTTAAGCCATTGTTCGTCCCGAACAATGAAACAAACAATTAAAACACTTAACACGTATGGGATGTGCATTTTGAGTTCCTCGATGCCTCATATCACCTCAAAAACCATTTTAATTCAAAGAAATTCTCAAGTCAAGCTAAACATTCATAAAATTAATCATTATCCTAACTTAGAATTCAATCATTCAAGCACATTCGACTCTAGACCTCACAAGAAGTGTGTATCACTCAAGCACTCATTATATAGTGAACAAGGTAATCACTCATCGAAATTATGCAAAACATAACTTTAACCATAAGCTTGCCTATCAACTCAAGTTTCCAATACTACAATGCAAGCACAAATTAGGATAAAAAAGGTCTTTCTTAAGCTTGTAATGTAGGGACATTGGTTAAGCTAGGAAATTTTAGGCTAAGTGGCTCAAATCTTCATCTAAGCTCATTCACCTCTTTTGTTCACCTTTCTAAGTATGAATTTCTTTATCTTCCACCTTATCCAACCCATTTTCATAAAATGAACTCAAGCTTCTACCAACATTTAAAGAAACACTCATTTATGCTCTTATTCATTTTTTTTTTCAATAAGAACTTTTTTCTTATTCTTTTTTTTTTCTAACATTGAGCTTATAGGAGTATCCTTTCATTCCAAAACAATTCTCTAGACTCTTCACCATCACCCAACATTTCTCATGAATTTTCAACTTCACCAAGGTTCCCTTAACCATCTTTCACCCCCTATCATCCGGTTCAAGAAGAAAAGCTCTATGTAAGGCTCAAAATGGGACGACAATGGTAATGAAAGATAGGTTAGTGTTTAGGGAAAATGGGTTATGCAATGATGGCCTAAGATCATCTCCTAATTATACACACAAGTAGTACTTCAAACAAGAGTATCAAGGCAAATTCTATTAAAGAATATGCAATGCAAGATCAAGCTCTCAAGAAAGGATGTTAACTATGTAAAATGCATAGTTTAAGACTCAAAATCCTTTCAAGCTTTTTGTCTAGAGCCTAAGTGCCTAAGATCAATCCTTCCGAGCTATTCAAGTGAAATAACACTAATCATGCTTGACTCAAACTTGAGAAATTTAAAAAATGTCACCATTTTAGCATCAATCATTGGCATCTCACCCAAAAGCACTTGAGAAATTAAACACGTTCTTTCACATTCAAGCATGCAAGCATACATTCATTATTCAATTCAAAATTTTTCATTTTTTCAAGAATTTCGCATTCAAGCTCCAATCGATCAACAAAATCATCCACACCCAAGATTCTCCAAGTAAGTTCACATCAATAGCAGCAAACCAACGAAGAAATTTCTATCAATTAAGCTCATCAATTCCCAAACTCGACACCAAAAACTTAAACAAGCACAAATTATGCATTTACCCCAATCAATCATAATCATCAAGAAAAATTAAACATACAATCAATAAACACATCAAATAGAAGCTTGAAAAATACCAAAAGTAAAGTAATTTAAATTCCTTATCCTACCCTCCTCCCCCAAACTTATTTTAGAAAATAAATTCTAAAATGAGTTTGGAGGGAAGAATAATAAGAAATTTAAATTACACTCACAAAGGTCCAAAGCTATGTTGAAGGCGGTTTTGAAGGCCATTCAATCCATTGCTTGCTCGATCGGTTTGATTTTCTTCCTTCACTCGTTCCCATCATGATTCGACCTCATGCATTGACATTGAAACATATGGAACTTGTGAAGTAGAAATGAACTTAAAAATAAGAAGTATTAGCATAGAGATAAGTAACAAGTAGAAGGAACGATTAAATCAAAAATAAGAAACAAAAACCAAAATCAAACTAAAGAAACTAACAAAAATGAAAAAGAAAAGGATAGTTGTTGGGGTACCTCCCAACGAGCGCTTAGTTTAACATCGTTAACTCGACGATACCTCATTGCCCTTTCAAGGGACTTGAAACGACTTCCAACCTCGATCAAATGCCAATCCATCGTCAAGTTCTTCAAGCTCCGGTTCATCCAATCTTGACTCTTCCAGATCATCCAAAACACTCGACATGTGGAATGTTGCCTTCTCTTCATTCATTTAAAGGGTGATACTCCCTTTAAAAACATCAATGAGGGCTCGACTAGTGGCTAAGAAGGACCTTCCAAGAATCATCGGAATATCCCGGTCCTCCGAGATGTTGAGGACTACAAAATCCACCGGGTAAATGAGTTTTCCAACTCTTATAAGCACATCTTCCACAATACCTTTTGGATAGGATATTGAACAATCCGCCATTTAGAGAATAAGTGATGTGGGCTTAAGAGTTCCGATCTTCAAATGATGAAAAAATGGAAAGGGGCATCAAATTCACACCCGGGCCCAAATTACACAAGATATTCCTAAAAGCTTGGCCTCCTATCTCACAAGGTAGAGTGAACTTCCCGGGGTCCCCTTCTTTATTTGGAATCTTCTTTTGTAGACGAGCACTACATTCCTCCGACAATATAATGGTTTCACCCTTATCAAATTTCCTTTTTTTTTTAACCACATCCTCCAAGAATCTCTTATGATCCGGAATTTCACTCAACAAACCAATCAAAGAAGCATTTATCTCCAATTTCTTAAATGCATCTAACAAATCACCTTTCCTCTCATGCAAATTCTCATCAATAGGCTTAATGGAAGATGCTAGACTATCCAAGCCATTCAACTCAACATGCTCTTGAGACAATTTAGGAGTTAGAGTATAAGGGATACCTTTTTGATTCTTGTGAACACTCTCATTCTTTTTAGGTTCTTGAGCACCAATTTTACTCATCAACTTTGAAGCTTCATAAGCATCCTTCCTTCTTTTTAGATCCTTTAGCGTATCAAGACGCTCATCATATGGAACGGCCTTGGCAATCCTCATCCTCAATAATAATCATTAATGTCCCAATTTGTCCAACCTTTTATAGATGGGATGATTGGCCAAATATCTATGATTCTTGGATCCTTCTCAGCAAGCATAACTACCTCCAAAGATGGAAGTTTATATGATTGTCTTGGCTCCACAAGATTGTTCTTAGCAAGATTCGGAGATTTCCCACAAGGTGTATGTGAAGGTCTCGAAGAAGCTTCACTCACTACATGAATAGCATTGCATTGTTGCTTCGAGTTTTCTTGAGCCTTGCTAGAGGATTTTCCAAACTTGTGTTGAGTGATAGCTTGGTTTGCCATTTGGCTAATTTGACCCTCCACCATCTTCACTTGCTTTGTCAAGGAGGTGAGCGAATTTTCCAATACATTAACCTTTTGCCCGGTTTGTGAGATAAACGAGCTTTGTTGATTTGTCATTTGTTGGAGAAGCTACTCAATAGAAGGAGATGTCTTCTTTGGTTCTTCAATTATCCCTTGAGAAAAGGAGAATCCGGAATGTGAAACTTGAGCCTTGTTAGAATTTCCATAAGAGAGATTGGGATAATTCCTAGTGTTGGGATTGTAGGCTTGATAGTCTCCTTGTTGACCATACAAATAACCACCTTGTTGATTGCCTTGAAATCCCCCTTGGTGTCCTTGAAAACCTTGCTTGTTGTAATTACCATAAGGACTTTGATTAACATAACTCACATTTCCATCTCTATTGAACTCCATAGTCCCTCTAGAGTAACCACCATGCATTTGAGTTTTCCTTTCATTTTCATATGTTTTCTTCAAATTGGCAAGCTCCAAGGCTAAAGCATCATACCTTGCATCCTCAAGAACCGAGTTCACCTTCTTTGTAGGGCCTCTCTCCATTGGCCATTGATAACTATTGGATGCCATCTCCTCTATGATCCTAAGAGCTTCTTTGGCATTCCGGTTCACAAGACAACCACCGGAAGTCGCATCAACTATGCTCCTTGTGTGTGGAGAGAGTCCACTATAGAAGTTCACTATTTGTTGTGTTTCACTAAAACTGTGTTGAGGGCACTTGCGTAGCAAGTCCCTATACCTTTCCCAAGCCTCAAATAAGGTCTCATCGACATGTTGGGAAAAATGAGAGATTTCCGAGATTAACCTTTGAGCCTTTGAAGGTGTAAAGTACTTGGCAAGGAAGGCTTTGCACAATTTCTCTCATGTGGTGATCTCTCTCTTATCAAGGCTCTTAAACCACTCTTTGGCTTGATCCCTTAGAAAAAACCCGAACATTCGCATGTGAATTGTATCATTTGAGACTCCATTTAGCTTAACGGTATCACAAATATCGAGAAACATGCTAAGATGGGCGTTTGGATCCTCCATAGGCCCTCCTCCAAATTGTTCATCTTTAACCATTTGGATGAGACCGGATTTGAGCTCAAAATTATTAGCATTGATCGTCCCCCATTCTCCTCCTTGAAATTGTTCAGTTGGAGATTGAACATATGGTTGAGAGGAGGTGGTGGATCCTCATTTGCTCTCCTTTCTTGATCTTCTTTCCAAGCTCTAAACTCTTCTATCTCTTTCATAAGATTCTCCATAGCTTGTTGATTAGCTCCCATAGCTTGATCTTCACTAGAATTCCGTTTTCTATGTTTTCTTTCAAAATTCAAGATTAAAGGTTGAACAAGTCTTCCTTTAGACCTTGTGTGCATACACTAACAAAATAAAAATCAAAATAGAAAAATGCTTGAATTAGTAATTCAATAACCAAATCAACTATTGAAGCTCAAACTATGCATTCCCCGGCAACGGCGCCAAAAATTGATCCGCCCTCACTTTAGGGGTGAGGGAGATGCAATAATAACTGATGTATTACAATCGGGTCGAATCCACAGAAATGCAAGAGCGTAAAAATTTCAAGTAGTAATTCGATTACCTAACTACTATTCAAGCTACCAACTAACATGTTTTTGTGTTTTCTTAATCCTATTAAGTAATGCAATTGAAAAGCATCAAACTAAATAACAACTAAAAGCAAGAATTAACAAACAATAATAGAAAGCTTGGTTCCAAATATAATCTGATAATCACTAGAGGCTAGGTTTTAGGATTTGTTAGGATTAGCCATTTTAATCCAATTCATATGGGAGTTCTATATATAGTAAACATCAATTCTTCTATCGAAGCAATCAATATTAGTGGATTAATCCATGACATCTATCTCCGCTAGGTCTCAAGATGCATAAATCAACTCTAAATAACTCAATTAATTATCTAGAAGCTCCTTCTAGCAAGAATTACTAATATAGTGTGATTTGATTCCAAGTGTTATGAACTAAAGCCACCGAAGCATTTAACCAAACACCTTGTATGCACTCAATGATGTCTAATCACTCATGCAATTAAATCAAGCCCCAAATCACAAGACATATGAATTAGAAGGTAAATCCAACAACAAAATCCAAAAACCTAGTGATCTAGATGATATCTTCATATATTGGAACCAAAGGGAAATTTAGCTAGACATAATTAAAGGAAATAAACCATAGAAAACAATTGAAATCACGCTTAAAAGATAGAGAATTGAAAGAGAAAGAAGAATATGGTCTCCAATTGCAAATCCAACAAGTATAGCTTCAACAATCTTCAAAATACCAAAAAGGAAAGAAAGAAATATTTCTAGGGTTCTTCTAATATTAAAAATGCCTAAAGATCCACAAATGGGGTGAATTCTAGGATTAAATACATAGAAAATCAAGTTTGGGTCGAGTTGGACCGAGTTAGACGAGCTAACTCGGTCAATAAGTGAAGGGGGAAGGGCCGACGGCGGTCTGGCAAGCCGCCGTCCAGGCTGCCGTTTATGCTGCAGCTCAGCCACCTGGCCGGCGGTCTGGCCAGGCCGCCGGCGATCCTCCTCCGTGCGCAGCCCTACGGTTTCGCCTCGTTCTCCCTCGTCCGAACTCCGATTCTCGATCCGCTTTTTGCTATGGACTCCCAACAACCCCTCTTCGACATGGAATGATCAAATGGGCCAAATGAGTTCTCTATTATCCCTGAAAAAAGCATAAAGAGACTCGAGAGAACGAGGAAAACATAAATGAAAGCAACTAGTGAAACTCTAACTACACAACTTGAAATTCCACATGTAAGAACACAAGTTTCACTCTAATTGAGCTCGATTCTCCCTCGTTTCCGGCCTTCAATCCTTAGCTAGTTGAATGTTCTTTTAAAATTATCACAAAAATAGATCAAAAACCGAGAAAAACGAGAAAAGTTTAACTAAGAGTTAAGAAACCCTAGCATTTTTAACATTAAAACATACAAATCAAGCTTCAAATATATTTAACATAAACTCAACATACACATAAAATACGTGTTAATCATGCTCTACAGGCTGTGGAGCAAAGAAATGCATTTAGAGATGGAGAAAAGTTAGTTGAAAAAGCTCTTGCTGCACACAAAGAGCAACACACCAGTTTATAGTAATAACAAACAAAAAAAAATTCTAGGAAGAAAAGACAAAGAAAAGAAGGACCAGCAAGGATATAAAGGGAAGTTTAGAAAAGAAAAATATCCTCCATGTCCTCATTGCAAGAAAACCAATCATACAGAAAAAATTTTGTTGGTACAGACCTGGTGTGCAATGCAGGAGTTGCAAGCAATTTGGGCATATTGAGAAGGTATGTCCTGCAAACAAAAATAAGAAACCTCAAGCACAACCAGCTCAAGTCGATGAAGGAGTTGAGACGCAAGAAGAAATCATGTTTGTTGCAACTGTAGCAGAACAACTCGTTGCATATGACCTCATAGATAGCAGCTGCACTCATCATATGACCTCTAATCTACAGAGCTTCAAAATGCTAGATAGAGGACACTTTTCCAATGTGAAGATTGGCGATGGGAGATGGCTCGATGTACAAGGAAAAGGAGTGGTGAAAATAAAAACTCCATCAGGTACAAAGTCGATCTCTGATGTGCTTTATGTGTATAATCTATTGAGTTTTGGTCAGCTGCTTGATAGAAATTATGCTGTATATTTCAAAAATAAGAGGTGTGAAGTTGTTGATCCGACTGGTGAAAAGATCCTCTCTATTGAAATGCATAATAGAAGTTTTCTTCTTGAGTGGGGAGTTGCAAAAGCTCAAGCATTCACCAGCTTTGAAGATGAATCTAACTTGTGGCATAAGAGATTTGGGCACACAAATTATGCTTCTCTTAAAGTGCTCCAAAATCAGAAAATGGTTCTAAATATGCCTAGTTTTTGCTCGCAATCCAATGTATGCAGCATATGTCAAATGGGGAAGCTTAGTCAATCTCCATTTCCAACTAACCTTGTTTTTAGAGCTACCAAAAAGTTGCAGCTAGTACATACAGATGTATGCGGTCCTATGAGAACTACTTCTTACAATGGAAGTAGATAATTTTTAATATTCATCGATGATCTCACCAAATTTTGCTGGATATATTTTTTAAAGAATAAGTCAGAAGTTTTCTCTATTTTTTAGAGATTTAGATCAGAAGTTAAGAATCAAAATGGCCACACCATCAAAACTTTGAGATCTGACAATGGCTCTGTAAATACTTCGCTGCAATTTGAAGAATTTCTCCAACAAGTAGGCATTCGTCATCAGCTCACCTTGAGTTACACCCCGCAACAAAATGGTATAAGTGAAAGAAAGAATAGAACAATCATGAACATGGCAAGGTGCTTGATTTTCGAAAAGGGACTTCCAAAGCAATTCTGTGTGGAGGCAGCTAATACGGCGGTGTATCTACTAAATAGATTGCCAAGCAAGGCACTTGGTGAAAAGACACCATATGAGGCTTGGTTTAATGTCAAACCATCAGTTGCTCATCTGAGAGTTTTTGGCAGCATATGTTATGCCTTAGTTCCAGAAGTGAAAAGAGACAAGTTAGATAAAAGAGCTGATGTTGGCATCCTAGTGGGCTACAGTAGCGCTTCAAAGGGTTATAGGATTTTTAATACAACTGTTTGTAAGCAGAAGTGTGAAGATTGATGAAGGTAGCCGTTGGGATTGGGAGAAGATGACTGTGAATGCGTCAAAACATCCACCCGTTGTGGATGAAGTGCCTAAAGATCAGCATAGAAGAAGAAGAAGAAGAAGAGAAGAAGAAGAAGACTCCAATGTTGAAAATAATGTTGTCAGATGCACAAGAACGTTGGAAGATATCTATGCCAGATGCAACATAGCTTTGGTAGAGCCTGCAAATGCAAGTGACGCTCTCCAAATTCCTGAGTGGAAAGCAGCAATGGAGGAGAAGCTCAAGATGATTGACAAAAATAAAACTTGGGAACTCGACAAGCCTACCGACAAGCAAGTGATTGGTGTGAAATGGATCTTCAAGCTAAAACTAAATGGTGATGGGAGCATCAACAAACATAAAGCAATATTAGTCGTCAAAGGCTATGTGCAGCAGCAAGGAGTTGATTTTTCAGACACATTTGCTCCAGTGGCTAGGCTTGACATGGTAAGATTTTTGCTAGCTCTAGCTGCTCAACAAAATTGGGAGGTGTTTTAGCTTGATGTGAAATCGGCCTTCCTGAATGGCATGCTTGAAGAAGAGATTTATGTTGCTCAACCAGATGGTTTAATTAACAAGAAGTCGCCTGAAAAGGTAAATTTGTTGAAGAAGTCGTTGTATGGCCTGAAATAGGTGCCAAGGGCTTGGTATTCAAGAATCAATGAGTTCTTGCTGCATTTGGGATTTACAAAAAGTTGCAATGAAGCTACTTTATATACCAAGTTTGAGCATGGAGAACTTCTTGTTGTATCCATCTATGTTGATGATATATTGGTAACAGGAAGCAATACTGCTGCAGTAAAGGAGTCCAGGCAACAAATGAAAGAAGTTTTTGAAATGAATGACTTGGGAAAAATGGTGTACTTTCTCGGAATGCAGGTAACACAATGTGAGCAATGAATATTTATTTCACAGAAAAAATATGCTGGTGAAATATTGAAGAAGTTTGTCTCACAACTTGCAAAATTGTGAGCACACCTGCAGTACATGGAGATAAGTTAGGAAAAGAAGATGATTCGGGTGCAGTGGATGCTTCTGTGTATAGAAGCTTGATTGGATGCTTGTTGTTCTTATGTGCAACAAGACTGGATATTATGTATGCCATCTATCAAGATTCATGAGCTCTCCAACACAAATGCATTTTAGGGCTGCAAAACGAGTCCTAAGATACATTCAAGGAACTCAAGATTTTGGCATTCTTTATCGAAAGGGAATTACCTTGAAACTACTTAGGTTCACAGATAGTGATTGGGCCGGATCATGGATGACATGAAAAGCACTACAGGTTATTGTTTTACTCTTGGTTCAGGCATTGTGTGTTGGAGCTCAAAGAAGCAAAGTACGGTTGCTCAGTCAACTGCTGAAGCTGAATACATCGATGCTTCTGTTGCAGTTAATGAGGCATTATGGATGAGGAAGATTTTGAAGACTTGAAGCAAGACAGAGCAACAAAGATCTTGTGTGATAACAAATCTATAATAGCTATGGTCAAGAATTTCGTTTTTCATGGAAGAACGAAGCATATTAAAGTGAAGTACCATGCTATTAGGGAAGCTAAAAAGGAAGGATAAGTCAAGTTGCTCCATTCTGGAACGGAAGAGCAACTAGCGGATATCTTTACTAAGGCATTGCAGAAAGAAAAGTTTGAAATGTTAAGAGAAAGGATGCGAGTGACTAACAGCATCTGCATCAAGGAGGAGTGTTAGCACCAGTTGGATTTAATTAATGCACATGCTGCTACATTAGTCTTTTGATATCTTAATATCGTATTATGATATTTTGTATTAGGTATTATGAAGCATGGCTCTAGAACTGTGTAAAGGTTAAATATGTGGTAAAGGTTAAAAGTTTGACTACCAACTTCCTTAGTTTATGGAAATTGTCACCTACTACTTTTGCTGTATATGTACTACTTAAAAAATGTGAATGAAGTAGAGAAGTAGTTTGGAAAAACCTTTCTTCTTCATACGTTCTGTCTATCCTCTCTCTAAACTAAGTCCAAAAAATCCTACACAAACTGCGTATTACAAGAGCTGATATGAAAGGGAACTGGCCTTTATTGGTCTGAACAAGGCATACATTAATAGAGTCCCTCATTACATAATTAACCTCATAGTAGTAGAACTGTGTATTTGATGTCTGGACTTGAGTCCAGTAGTTTCCATCGAACTGGAGATCGAATGTGGGAGGCAAGGACTTGCCATCATAGTTTCCATAGTAGAAGCTAGCACGTACAAGGACACGCCCTTGTTTCACAAAGTCGATGTGGTAATAGTTCTTTTTCCGAGTGGTGAACACTCTGAGGGTGTTCGCTACGTGACCAATGGAATTTAGAGGTTGGATGGAAACGGCTTCACCACTTTGCACGTACTTATCATCAGTGGCGGAGCCAGGGGGTTCTTGGGGGTGCAGTTGAACCCCCCAAAAAAATCGTAATAGTACTTATATATATACAGTCACCTTAATATCACAATATGTACTTGGCGTAGTGGGTATTTACTTGGGAAGCCATCCCCAAGATCTAGGGTTCCAAACCTGCAAGGCCCCATTTATTGTTTTTTTATTCCAAATAGCAACGAATGCTCTTTTTTTTCTTACCTATTATTTTTTTAAATATTTATCTCTAATAAATTAGAGTAGGAGCATTTATTGTTTTTTTAGTATTGCAAATAAAAACAAATGCCCTATTTTTCACTCCATTTAGTTTGTTTTAATTTTTTTTCTCTAACAAATAAAAACAAATGCCCTATACAAGTCGTCGACAAGTATAACTTTTCGCACCCCCAAATGCTGGCTGCCACTGATCTCCTCAATCATGTTCACTCGGGCGATGGGATCCAGTCGATGCGAACTGAAAACAGATATGAGATCTATAATAGAGAAACAAAGATTAGTCCATTCTATATGTAAACTGGGGCATAGCGATAAAACAGAGAGATCAGAATAAAGAAGCCTGACAAAAGTTGAGGAAGTTAGAAATCCCTTTTCACTAGTTTCCTTATATGTGGAAGCTACAATTCTCTTCGCCTACTGCTAATTCGCATGGAAAGGGAAATAACATAATTCATAACATTAATCATAGGATTATTAAATCTCAACATGGAATGATTCAAAAATAGTGGCACTCTGGTTGAACTCTTATTCTTGCAGTATACAAAATATTATCTCCTTTTCAGCACAGAGTAAAAAAAAATCCTCGTCAATTGTAAGCTCTCTTTCTCTGTAGTGAACAGAATTAGTAAAAATAAATTTAGAATTCATGTACAATGCTGCGTTTCTTCAAGACTTGATATATAAAATACTGTCAAAACTCCCATTAAGTCAAGTCAATGCCAAGTGATGTGAGGCGAAAATTTAAAAGAACCCATTCTCCCTGGGGCTAAGTCCTTTTTTTTTTTTTGAAAGGCTAAAAAACATATCCAAGGCAAAAGTCCCACGACGAAAAAATACTTGGTCAAGATCAACGAAGAAATCAAAATTCATCTAAGCTTTGATGCGACAAAGGAAAAGGTAGGAAACAAGCCCAACCGTGAAATCAAAATGCACTTTCCTCCATGGCATTCTGCAATTCCGATTAAGGATGTCAATGGGTGGGTATACCCGGACCCGGATCCGCTCAAAAAGCTACGGTTCCGGGTCCAGACCCACCCGTTACACTAAGGACCCGGACCTAGACCCAGACCCGGACTCGAAAATTATAATTTGAATGGGCCTGGGTCGGGTAATTACCCGTGGACCCGGACCAGGACCCAGACCCAGCTTTTTTTTTTTCAGGCTACTTTTTGTGTTTTCCATTTTTTTTTTCAAATTCCGAATTTTGGGTTGTTTCTTCTTTGACAACTTAATATGTCGAGGGAATTATCTCCACGGATGACATTTTGTTATTTATTTATCTATTGTTATATGGAGGTTGATGATTCATTTGCTTCTAAGCTGGTATATATGCATGTTGATGATTTATTTGCTACTAAGTTGGTTAAGGGTGAGCTTTGTGAAGCTTCTGGAAAATTAGTTTTATATTAGCAAATAAATTAGGTTGATTTTAGTGGGATGATCAACGAGACTGCCTATGACTGAAAATTAAGTAGTTTTCTTATCTCCTCTGTGCATAATCATCTCCAAGTAACAAGTTGTGTTATATTAATAATAAATAATTTAAAAATCTGAAGGAAATAAATAAGTGAAAAATATGGGAAAGAAATTAAATAAATGAAAAATCTAAGAAATAAAAAACATATACATTACAAAATACTACACTATATACGTTAGGTCATCAAATTCTTCCACATAATTAATAGGCACGTATCTCATTCATCTGCATTTATTTTATTTTATTATTATTTATTTTTTTTATAGATGGTCATGGTGTTAGAGGGATGTGGTTAGATGGTCATATAAGTCTATTTTTATATTACGCACAGGTGACCATAGCGCTTGTTCTTGTATAAGTGTTTGCATGCCTTTGAAAAATCTTTTCTTTCATTTTTTTTATGTATTATCAATTCTATTATTTAATGCAAGCTACATCATTATTAGACAACATTTTTCTACTTCGAAATGTTGGCAAGTGATTTTACTCGCTCCAAATCCAAAAGTGTTGATATTGGTTTGTTGGTTCGTCTGATTAAAAAAGTCATTATCTCGTACATAGATAATAAATTGATATTCACACATATTAAAGAAAAGAGAAGTGCAAAAAAAAATGGCCGGGTCAAAACCAAACCCAAAAAGAACGGGTCGGGTCAGACCTACGTGATCCGACGAACCGCAAATCAAATAGTAACCGGGTCTTGAGCGGGTCCGGGTATTACCCGCCCAGTGACGCCCCTAGATATTCCGATCCACTGCTTACTACTTTTTCCTCCCAAACTGCGCCGGAACCCTAACTCGCAGGCGGAAGATGGCGGGAGGCTTCAAATTAGTGGTGAAATACAAGATCACATATTATACTGGAGATTGTCGATGGATTCGGTTTAATTGAAGACTGAAATTTTATCAAGGGTTTAATTAAGGCTTGCTAAATTGGGGATTTTCCCTAAATTAAATTGTAATTCCTTGACGAAAGAAATCCACATGAAGCACAGAGCAGCACAAAATTTGATACAATAAAACAGTTATCAAACAAACGAGAAAATGGATTTATTGAGAAGTGTTTATGGGTGTTTACATGTAGTGAGTGCTTGTAGTAGAGTTGTATAGAGAGGGGCTTGGTATTTTAGTGTGGGTTATGTGTGGGTTTTGTGTGTAGTTTTATAAGCAAGCTTCAACATGCTAGCTCTTATTCCAATCTGTTCTGTACACAAACTCATAACACAAACAAATTCTCCTCGACTATAATATAAATATTATCAGGGACGAAATCATAGAGACAAACGCTAGTTCTAGAATGTTCTTCTTCTTCTTCTTGATTGAGGAGTTTGGAGGCGGAGCCATTGCTAGACCGTGGCACGACGTAATTGCTGTACAATTCTCTTCATCTGCTGCTACCAACACCATCTACTATTGCTCTAATTCTCATCGAAAAGATAAGAATGAGAGGTGAACATACGTTCTCAATTAATTGGAGATAAGAACATAATTTCATAAACATTATATCATAGGATTATTTAAATCTCATCGTGGAATCATTCAAAAAAAAAAAGTGGCACTTTGGTTGAACTCTTCTTCTTGCAGTATACAAAAATATTCTCTCGTTTTCAGCACAGAGAAAAAAAATAATAATAATCCTCAATGGTGAACAGAAGGAATGAGTAAAAATAAATTTGGAATGATCACAATGCATGTACAATGGTGTGATAGGATGTGGCCCAGAGGCCCAAGATCAGCTCGGCCAGGCCAATAGCGCCCAGATTGAAGTCCAATAACGAGTCAACAAAATCAGCCAACTGCCCCACGATTTCTCAACCACCCGCGATGATCAGAGTACGGACGGACATGCGAGAGCAGCATCCATGAATCACCCGTGACCTCAATTCTCTATAAAGGGAGCTATTTTGTAAGATAGGAGGAGGCCACTGTATTTTTACTAGCAAGAGAGACTTCAATATAAACATTCTCTTTTCCCTCCGTGGACGTAGATCTATCCATAGATCGAACCACGTAAATTCTTGTGTTCTTAGCTTTCTATAAATCTCACCATCACAAAAACACTCCAAAATCCACGATCGATCACTGGCGCCGTCTGTGGGAAACTGAAATTTTGTGAAACCGATCAGCGCATTTTGAGTAGAGATACGATGGTGAGACCAACCCGATCCGCCACCACTGCCGCCGCCGCCGCCAAAGCAAAACAGAAGCAAGCTGACCCCTTCACCAATCCGCCTTACACTCCAGTCAATGAGGAAGAGGGTGACGTTAGTCAAGCTCAAAAAACTGCTTCCCAAATCCGACGTGACCAACAGCCCATTCGCCGAACTCCTGAAGGCCACCTGGAAGATGTTCCGTCTAGAGATTCAGCTAGTAGCGATGGGCCCAACCAAGGTGGCAGCCGACGCGGCAACGCCGAGCTCCAACCCGAGCTTGGAGATGCACTGAAGGCGTACCTGGACCTCCACGAGCAGGATTTTCGTAAGTTCGTCGATCAACATCGACAACAAAGTCAAAACAGAGAAGACGGAGTTGAACCGTCACAAAGGCGATCCCCAAGTCTCGAGATTGTTGGAGACAGGGAGGCCGAACTTCCCCGAAGGCGACAGGACAATCGCCGTGGGAACAACCGCGCTTCACCTCGGTGCGGATCAACGTCACCTCGTCAGAACGTCATTCCACCTCGGCGTGACGAAGGAAATGCCTACCAGGGAAGATTCACCGTGTACGGTCGAATCTCGACTCCCTTCACTAATAAGATACTCTATACTCCCCTCCCGTCGACGTATAGAGTGCCTCCTATCCCGCCTTACAACGAGTCACAAGACCCCAGCAACTTCCTATCCCGGTTCCAATATAACATGATGAACCAGGGATTGGCCGAAGATATTTACATGTGTAAAGTCTTCCCCGAGCTGCTAGTGGACAACACTAGGAGCTGGTTTGATAGCCTCCCTAATTACAGCATAGGGTCGTATGCCGACCTACTTGATGCTTTCGAACGCCGCTTTTTTCAAAAAGCCGAGGCAAAAATCAGCCCAGCCCAGCTCATAACCTTAAGGTAGGGGCGGGGAGAAACGATCAGTGATTTTCTGGCCCGTTTTTATAACGAAAGCCTTAAAGTCGATCGTCTCTCCGACGACGTGCTCATCTCGGCATTCCAAAATGCCATTCAGTCCGGGACTCTCTTTAGAGAGCTTGTAAAGGCACGCCCAACGACCTCCAGGCAGCTATGGAGAATTGCCGATGCATTCGCGGAGGCGGATGAGGCCGATCGGAAAAAGCGGGCAGCAGACCGGCCCGAAAACAACGATAAGAGGAAAAAAGAGGAGCGCGCCGACCTTGGGCAAGGTCGCCGAAGTGCCCTCGAAAGGTTACAGCAAGGACCTCTCGAGTCCCGCTTAGGACCTCAGCCCCACCAAGACCGAAGTCAGTATACACCACTGATAAAGTCCAGGGCTGAAATATACGAGCTTCACTCAAACTTGTTTGAGAAGCCACCGCCCTTATCCCGAGGTGGTCGAAACGCCAACCCAAGGAGAAATACTGCAAGCTCCATAATGACTACGGTCATGAAACTGAGGACTGCAGGGACCTCGCCTCGGACATAGAACACATGGTACGCGACGGTACCCTTAAATTGTACTAAAGTCGCAACCAGAAAGAGGCCCGACCTCAAGGAAAGGGCAAGAGAAAGAAAAACAGGGGAGGCAACAACTGTACCCCCCAAAACGACAAAAGGCCAAAGCACGACAACGAGGATGAGGATGAAGATCAGCCTCAATATGATGCAGTCATCACGGCCATCACCGGACTGCCCGAAGGTACGACGAGGTCATCGTTGAAAGCCGAGGCCCGAAGTCAACAGCGGGAAGAACCCACCCAAAAAAGGTTCAAAAGGGACGAGGTCGTCACCTTTTCTAGCAACGACCCAGTTCCCCAAGCGGTACCTCATCAAGATGCCACCATAATCGAGGCCGTAGTGGCCAACAAATTGGTCCACCGCATATTTATTGATAGCGGGGCCTCTGTGAGTGTTCTCTTTAAAGACTGCTTCGATAAGCTCGATATTGAAGAAGCACGTCTAAGGCCAGTACCCATGCCGCTAAAGAACTTCACGCAACAAGAGACGACGACGGAAGGCATCATTCCACTGCCCGTGACAATTGGAAAGAGCCCGTTGTCCACTACGAAGATAATCCACTTCTTCATCGTAAAAGCCAACTCCCCCTATAACATCATCTTAGGAAGGGATTGGCTAATAGCAACGAAGGCGATCTGCTCAGCCTACCACCTGACGATTAAAATTCCGTCTAGAAACGGAGTGATCACGCTTCGGGGAAACCAGCAACAGGCTAAGGAGTGCATGCAGGTCGCACTCCGAGGTGTTAGGAATCAACACCCCCAAGCATAGCAACTACGGAAACCCGAAGAGGTAGAGCTGACGTCGCATCCATCCGTCGAGCCGGTAGAAGACGTCACATTATATGAAGATGACCCTGCCAAGGTCGTCAAAGTAGGGTTCGTCGGCGAAAACGAGCTCCGAAGTCAACTTATCCGGCTACTTCGGGAGTATAGAGATGTCTTCGCTTGGTCGCCGCTAGACATGACCGGGGTGGCTCCAAGTGTCATCACTCATCACCTCAACATCGATCCTGAGGTGAAACCAGTTTTGCAGAAGTAGCGAGCCTTCGCAGCTGAAAGGAATCAAGTGATCCATGACGAGGTTCGCCAACTGCAGAAGGCCGATATTTTATTCGAAGTAAAATATCCGACCTGGTTGGCCAACCCCGTGATGGTGAAGAAGCAAGGAGGCGGGTGGCGGATGTGTATTGATTACACTGACCTCAATAAACACTGCCCGAAAGACTGCTACCCCCTCCCCAACATTGATAAGAAGGTCGAAGCTCTTGTTGGCCACAAGGCGTTCAGCTTCTTAGACCTGTACAAGGGGTACCACCAAGTCCTCATGAATGAAGAAGACGCTCCGAAGACCGCTTTCGTCACAGACTTCGGCGTCTACGCATACAAAAAGATGCCCTTCGGGCTGAAAAATGCTGGAGCTACATACCAAAGGATGGTCGACAAGATTTTTGAAGACCACATCGGCAGTGTTGTCGAAGTGTATGTAGACGATATAGTCGTAAAAAGCAAGGAAATCGCCACTTGTGTAAACGACCTTAAAGATGTTTTTAGCCTACTTCGTAAAGTGAACCTAAAATTAAACCCAGAAAAGTGTACTTTCATGGTCCGGTCTGGAAAATTTCTAGGGTGTTGGGTTTCACGCGAAGGGTTAAAAGCTAACCCATCAAAAGTCCGAGCTATCCAAGAGATGCGAGCGCTGAAGTCAATTCATGACGTGCACAGACTGACGGGCTGCATAGCCGCCCTAAGTCGTTTCCTATCCAAGGCCGCCGAAAAACAACTCTCATTCTTCAAAATACTAAAGAAGGCGCCGAACTTTGAATGGAACGACGAGCACAGGGGTGCTTTTTTTTTGAAAGACTAAAAAACATATCCAAGGCAAAGTCCATGTCGAAAAAATACTTGGTCAAGATGAACTAAGAAATCAAAATTCATATGAAAGCATTGATGCGACAAAAGCAAAAGCTAGGAAACAGGCCCAACCGTGGATACAACGTCGTTGCATGCACTTTTCTCCATGGAATTCGATAAAATGGATTTTTTTCATCAAGACTTGATATAAAATTAGTCATCTCCAAGTCAATGACAAGTGAATAGTAGACCTAATCTCCATCTACAAAGCCAAGTCCATTTCGAAAAAACACATGCTCGGAGTCAATTAAGAGATAAAAACTCGAATAAATTATATCCATGGCCCATTTCGCGGGTTAATTTACAAAAAACGGTTGGCAACGTTAACAGTTGTTTATTGAAGTTGATGTGATGAAAGTAAAGCTACGGTGCGTGGATACAGGAGAAGCTGCATTTACGACGTCGTTGCACCTTTCTCCGTGGAATTCTGCTGCATAGCCTGCCTAGTGTCTTATTACTCCCAAGCAGCCAAGCTCCGCCTATTTTCGTCACCGGAACCCTAATTCGCAGTTGGAAATTAGTCCTTAAATACAAATTGATATGTCCAATCAACAATATAACATATTATTCTTGGATCCGGCTTAATTGAATACTGAAATTCGATCGAGGTATTCTTATATGGAGTAATTCCCCATAATTCAAATTCTCGGATTTGCAATTGAATCCCCAACCTTCTCTCTCTCTCTTTTTTTTTAATTATTTTTTTATTGAAGATTTTTTGAAAAAATGACCACAAATTTCAAAATACGTTTTAATATTGGACAATTTTACCCTTATAATTATAATAGTTAATTAGAAATGTCACAGCCCGAAAATAATTATTTATCTAAAATATATTTCAAGTTATTTATTTTGAACTTTATGGATATTTTTTTTTTTTTTTTTTGTCGAGCTTAATTTAGTCTAAGTCGCACCCCTAGTTAAGAGGAGAGATTTTATTTAAATAGGAACTTAGAACTTATTATGTATTATTAGATTTTATATTGATTAGGCTCTTGATTAAATTGATTAGAGAAATTTTGTTTATTCTTCATGATTAGATATTTGGGCCATCTACCTATTTGGGGTTTGGGCCGTACAAGATGTTAATTTAGGTTGAGTAAGAGTGATGCTAATTAAAAGCTTGAATCGTTTAGATTTTCTTACAATAGATAATATTAGAAAAATGGGAGGCGGTGGAAGAAAATACTATCGGCTAGAATTTTTCCCCAATTTCTTCATCTCCCAAAACCGGCAGATTCGAAGCTGGGAACGTTCCCATTGGGAACGGACAATCGCAGCGCTACACGTGTGCAACATGAATGCCTTTATTTTCGTATTTTAAAATTAAATGAAAAATCGAAACCACTATGGTTTCATTGCACTGTAGTGGTTTAATTTGCTGCCATTTACTGATTTTGGACCCACAATGTCAGCAATAATACTGAACACATAATTTTATATGTTGACGAATTATTTAAATTTTGTTAGATTAAAAAATAAAATATATATAAATATATATATATATATATATATATATATATATATTATTATTATTATTATTATTATTTTTGTTTATCCCTTTAAAAAGAATTCCAATTTTATATAATCATTATTTGTAATTCACGCAGGCTCATTCTCTCATAGACGAACCCAGAACGAGGAACAGCGACGGAGGCGGATACAATCATTGGCGTTTGGCCTCGCCGCTGATACAGAAAATTGAGAAGTGAAATGTTCGTCTGTTTTTCCAATTATGGTTTGTGTTCAAATATAAATTTTTGATTGTGTTATTGTGTCTTTAATAGATGAAGTGTTACGGATGATGGAAATGTCTAGGTTTTTTCTTCTTTAAATCGTCGTTTCCATGTGAATCGGCCCAGTTATTGAATTCGAATTATTTGAGGCGTATTCCCGAAAAACTTCTCACATTATCTAATTCTAGGGTTCTCATCTTCATTTCAGCGGAGCTCCCGGAAACACGAAGCAAGCAATTGCAGGGATCTTTCTAACCAGTTGCAGGTTTATAATGTTCGATTTATAGATTGAATTAGTCATTTTCGAGCATAAATTACTTATGGGTCTACGTTTCACAGTCGGGCATGTCGTTTAATTTATGAATAATGCTTAATACTTCGGTTCTTATGAATAAAATGAATAGTTGCTTAATTAGGACTAGGTTAGCATGTCAATTGTTTGTGTAGAATTTGGGAATACCCAAACTGGCTCTGTAGTTACGATTTTGACCGTCTCTTACATACGCCTGCAATGCATTTTGGGCTTTCGTCCAGGCAATTGGATTGGCGCTTAGTGAAGTGTACTATGAAGGATTGCAGGCAACACATAGGTGCCTCCTTTGCTTTACTCATTGGGGATCCTAATCCAAATTGCATCGTAAGTTTTACGCATTTATAATACTTAATTTTCTTATGTTAGAGCAAATAATGGGCCCACGTCTAATTGTAGTAGCTCCAACACTTGGCTCGTATGCAGAAAATTCCAGATGCATTTTTTGATAGAAGGACTTGCAGCCGGAAAGAATTGCTGACATTCTCTGTGGGAGGGGCTAACTTCTCGGTGATAATGGAACGAGATAGCGCAGGCTCTTACAAAATCAAGGCGGATGACTGCGCCTCATTTTTCCAGTCCATAGGCATAAAAAGCTATGACTTGCTCGTTCTGAAGTACATGGGGAAATTGGAATTTGAAGTGAGCACTCTCTGTTCAAACATGTTCGACGTCAGCCATATGTGGATTGGAGGAGATCAATTTTGCAGAACTGAAGCCAAAAATGAAAACGTATTTGGCCCTTCCAGCAAATACGTGTTTGCAACGAGGATTGAGGACGCTGAAGCCCCTCGAAAGGTACACGGTTTGAGGCTGGCAGTGATCATAATTAATTCAGTCTTATACTTAATGGAGCTAAATTGTGTATCTCATGTCAAATTTATTGTTGTAAGGTATTGTTTTTTTTTTTATATACTAAATTAACTAGCTTACAAATTGCAGATCCTGCCTATGGTTTTTGCTGAAACGTTGTTCGGAAAAGGCCCTATTCAGTGTAACCTCCTGGTTTACAAAGAGACCTGCAAAGTACAGATAGAAAGGAACACCGAATTCAAGTCTTATGTATTTGGCAATGGATGGAAGAATTTTGTTAGGAAATTTGCGTATGCGAAGACAGGCGACCTCTTAATATTCAAGCACATGGGCCATTACACATTCGATGTGGACGTCATGTCCCCAAACGAATGCTTAGAATATAATTACCTATATTTTCACCTACGCGGATTTCAGCCTTTGTTGGAAATTGATGAGGACAAATTTTTTTTCAAAGTCATGCTGTCTGGGAGAATGGGCGACAGAATGGTTATTGTTCCCATTAGTTTCTTCGTTAGGAATCATAATACATTCTTTTCCAGTTACATATTAAAATGTCATACTGACTACTATATATTCAACAGGTAATGCCGGATGCGTTCGTCGAAGCAGCGTCCCTGAAGAAATTTGACGAGTTGTGGTTGTCATGTAGCCGAGGGCATATTATTAATGTCAAGTTATTCCATGAAGATGGAATAACTTTTTGGAAGGATCAATCTTGGATTAAATTTCAAGCTTCAAACAGTCTGCAGCGCGGTGACACTGTCACTTTTACTCTAGACAAGACGGCTAGCGACGAAACTAACATTTACCTTAATGTCAGTTGGAAAGGATATTATGACTCTGATTAATCTTCGGTAGTGCAGCAGTGTTAGGTGTGCAACAATCTTGTTTTTATGATGGATTAAGTACTATGGTGATCGGTGTTTTCCGATTAAATCTTCGGTACAAATAGCACTTTCTTGTAGATTGCAATGAACACTTTACAATTTTTAAAACTTACTATCCCCCAAATTACGAGTTCCGTGCTTCGCAGATTCGACTCTAATCATGCTTAAATTTATTTGATCCAACATGCTATCCTATTCCGAGTTCTTAAGATTTGACGGGAGGACAATCGCTCTGCCACAGCGATCGCAGTATAATGTTAACCCATAAAGGTTTGCCCGTCCTTTGCACCACAGCGATCGCTCTGCCACAGCGATCGCAGTATCATGTTATCCCATAAAGGTTTGCCCTTCCTTTGCTCTGCCGATAAGAAATGACGATTATAAAATAAAAATTTCCATCACAATTTTGAGAAAATATGGTATAACAAAAGCAAATTATAGCAAAATAGCCTTAACATGAGCTTGGAGAATACCAAAGACAATTTTTCACTAACATGAACGCACTTCCTACACTTCGACGATCTAAACAACGAAATGTACATATTGAAATTGTAAAATTCAGGACAGACCTTGAACTAGAACTGTGAACAACGTAATTCTAAGAGGCAACTACGAATTTGAACCTTCATCATGAGACGCAGAAGCATGGATGTCGGACCATTTCTTCTCGAGAGTTTTAAGACGCTTATTCATAGAGAGAAGACTATCATCTTGTGTATCCAAGCGTTTGAATAACGCTGTCTTGAATGACTCCAAATACTCAAGAATAGTTTCATGACCGGCTGAAGGTCTAATTTCAATGTTCTGCTCCTGTCCAGATCCATTTCCATGAGATGATTCGCCTCGATCCCCACGCTCGCTAAAAATCATCTTTGCAGCTTCGGCATTGAAATGTTCTTTAACACAAGGGCGGTTCTCGAATGCAACAAATGTGAACTTATCCTCAATGAGACGGCCGTTCTTTAGCTCGAGGAAGCCAATGTATCCCGGATCCAACTTTGACCATTTAGGAAGAGGAATTACGAGTTGCAGCTCTATAGCTAGACCTGTAGCAATAGAGCTCATTGACGGATGATAAGAGCAACGTTTCTGAATATTAACCATGTGTTTCCAAATGAACGAAGCCATACAGACTTTGTGATTTCCCAGAGCAGCCCACAAAAAAAAGACCTCATTTGCATTCACCTTATTGGCCTCCTTCTTCCCAGACACATTATAAGCCATGAACTTGTGCAAAATCGCCAAAACTGGATCCTTAATAAACCCAGAACTAACATTGTTAGAAGACCAATTATCTAAACCACTAAGCTGTTTCCATGCCTCCTCTACATTAAAACGTTTTGGTCTAACTTTAGATGCCCCTATTTCAGAAGAAAAACCAAAAACTTTATTCATCATATCCAGAGTAATTGTATACTCATTCCCCAAGAATCGACAAGTCATGAAAGATTTGATGTTATCTACGTTTAGAGTGCACAACATTTCCAGGCACAACTCTTTGTAACCAACATACTCATGCGTAGCAAAATCGTACAGACTCAAATTTTTCAAGTACTCAGCCAACGGCTCGCGAATTTTTAAATCATCCATAGCAGACCATTCCAGTAAATACGGGGGAGTAACTGTAAGTTTATTGAGGCGTCTAAAAATAATACCTTCATCTTCTGAAAAAATGGGGAATGGGCAATTGAAGTGGGCTGAAAAATCGCGTTTACCGTCTACATGGGCGGGTTCGTTGTCGCGAAGTGGGATTTCAACATTCACACACTTGGTCCTCGGCATGGTCCACAAAGAGCTGGCGTTTGCAGAGACGCAACGGTGGCTGAATCCGGTAAAGGGAGACTGATTTGCGAAGACGAAGACAGGCGCTAGGGTTTCTAGAAAGGCGAGATAAGAGATTAAAAGGACTGTTATCTATTTATTTGAGCCAAAATTTGGGCGGGATTTTTGAGATTACACATCGACCGCTATTTGAGCGCGTTCGCTGCCTAACTCTTTTTATTGGATCCCTTAAATGTCAATATTATAATTATAATTATAATTATTAGTATTCAATTTATAATTCATAACTATTGTTAATATAAAAATAAACTCAATTTCTATTATTATTTGCCCACTGTTGTTACTCTCGTTACTATATTACTATAAGTGGAGATTAAGTCCACATTAGACGTATAAATATAGTGCCAATTATGTTTGAGTATTTTGGTGACATTTCAAAGTAAATGCCTATTGTTATTCTTCTGCCCCGTTATGATTATTGACATTGATTAGTGTTATATTAATAAATATCACTGTTGTAGTTATTCGAATAAAAAATATTATTGGAATATGAGTTATTTAGTATAATGTATTGACATATACTTATGTACTTTTAAATCGATGCTACACATTGTTCATGTGAAAATGAGTGTACTCATTACTAATGACAATTATTATTCATATATCCATATTATTCATATTTTCACTTGTTATTATTATTATTATTATTATTATTATTATTATTATTATTATTATAAATTTTTAACAAAGGTATAATGTATAATGGACCTTAATAAAAAACCAATTGTGATGGGCTCTATTAGTAAGTCTATTGGTTCATTATCAATATGCCGCACTCAATAAATAAAAATAAAATCTATTGCATCCAATTGATTATTTAGAAAACTGTAATTAATAAATTATTGCAATGACGAAATTTGGCGTATGATGTCTTGATATTGAATTTTATTAAAAATCGAGATAATCCAGTATATATATATGTATATATTGATTTAATCAATATGCTAATTATACAATAATTATTATCCCTTAATCAACTGTCAACGAATGTAACTCTCAAATGGTTGAATCAAACAACAAACGGCTTGACATTCAAAATCAATATAAATACCCGAAAAATATTATACCTCTAATGGCTAATCCAAACAACATGCGACTTCATATTCAAAATGAATACAACTACTTTGAACAAATGTTACCCTCAAAATAAAAATGGCTGAAAAATAATATCACTATGAATCTTGTTTTTTTTTTTTAATTATATGTATGAAAATGTCTTGAAAATTAATATTTGAATATTACCGTAAAATGGATGGCCTGTTATTGCAAATATATAATGTTAAAAATGCAAAATATTTTCTCTCATTTACTTTTTTCTTCTGATATAATTTCATATTAATATTTGTAATTAAATTTGTGCACTTTTGTCAATTTAAATAAAATAATTATATTATCCTTTAAATTATTCGTTAAAATTGCAATATATGAACTAACAATCAGCGATCGGGCTTCCAAAGCGATCGCAGTTCACAATTTCCCCGGGGTAAAGAAAATGAAAAAGTTTCGCACCAGACGACGCCGTATTGTGTTTTAAGTCAAACACCATTTTTAGCGGGTTTTCTGTTCTTCATACCGTTCTCTTATATACTACTAAATTATTTAATTTAGGTTACCAATAATTGGGGAGAAAAAAATAAATCACAACAACGAGTGCTTATTGCAGTGCAAAGACTTTCGTCTTCCCCGCGTTCCGGAGGAATCAGCAAAGCAAACCCCAAATTACATTCCCATTCTGCCCAACAGTGGACGAGTTTCTGCGATTATCTGCGTCGTCAGAGTTTTCGAGCTTCAATTTGGCGTCAACCAATTTAAGGTATTTTCAGAATTGGGATATTGAAGTTATGAATTAGTTGTTGTTGATTAACGCATTGATTTCGGTTCCACCTTATAAAACCAGTTAATTTATAGTTGATAATTCATTTAAAGAATGATATTGAATCAGTTTGTGTACGATTTATTGTAGCTTCAAATGGAGGGGGGTATTATGCGTTATGGGATGAGGGAAGCATTAGGACTAGATTGGACATCTGCAGAAGCTGGGTCAGATTCGATTAGCATCAGTACTTCTAATGAATCAGTTAGCAGAGGAACTTATTCGGCTATAAAGAAGGATGAGCATTCTGTTGTTGAAGAAAACTACAAAACCATAGGTGTAAAGGACGATGCTCCATCACAAGGTGGAGAGGACATTCTAAGCGAGGTAATTGCCCAGTTTGAGGATAAGTTCGAAACTAACTGCGTTGTTCCAGAGCTTGAGGACGCGTACCTTCTTTATTGTGAATATGGAAGATTGAAAGGATTCTCAGTACGTAGAGGAGGTCAACGTTATGTGGGCAACACACAAAAATTGAGGTGGAAACAGTTTCTCTGTTCGGCCGCGGGAACCCCCAACAACACTAGTAACTCAGGAAAAAAACTAGCAAAATTTCGAAAACAGGTGACTCGGACGGAATGCACAGCAAAGATACAAGTGTACCCTTTAGATGGAGGGTTCAAAATTACGGCATTTTGTAAAGAGCACAATCATCAGCTAGTACCGGCGGACCAGACGTACTTATTAAGAGCTCACCATCACTTAACCGAAGAGAGGCAGAGTTTACTAAAGACTATGCGGTTAGTCGGCATTCCATCAACGTAGCTTGTAGATTTATGGAAACAGAATGCGGGGGAGCAAGTAACGTTGGATTCATCAGGAAAGATGTATACGATCACCTTCGCCGTGAAAAAATGTGTGGCACCTCGAATGAAAATGGGGATGCCGTGGCTTTATTGGAGTACTTCAATAGGAAGTCAAACGAGGAACCCTGCTTCTTCTGGAAGGCAAAATATAGTGAAGAAGGCCGGCTGCTGCATTTTTTCATGAGGGATACAAGGAGCCTCAATGACTACCTTAGATTCAGTGACATTCTATCCATTGACACAACTTATAAAACCAACAAGTACAACCTGAGTTGTGCTCCATTTGTGGGCTTGAATCATCACAGCACAAATGTCATGTTTGGCATCGGATTCCTCTCCAATGAAAAGACAGAAACATTTCATTGGCTCCTTGACACTTTCCTAGAAGCCATGGGGGGGAAACAACCCAGGGTAATCTTCTCAGATCAGTGTGCAGCTTTGATGAATGCGATTGATGAAAAATTCCCTTCTGCTACACATCGTCTGTGTCAGTGGCATATCAACAATAATGCAACAAAACATTTTGGATCGTTGAACAAGAATGTAGAGTTTAAAAGAATGTGGTATAAGTGTATGAACAGAGTTGAGACAGAAGCAGAGTTTGACGATCTATGGACTGAAATGATGGCTACTCATGTCCGCCCGGAACAAGGCAAATGGCTTCGAGACATTTATTCGCTTAGGCGGCGATGGGCTTCGGTCTTTACCCAACATATTTTCACTGCGGGGATGCATGCAACTACGAGGAGCGAGGGTACAAATAGGGTTCTGAAGGCTTTCAGCAGGTCATCAAACTCACTTTCTGAATTTGCAACAGCTTACGAGAAGATACAATCACGATGGCGAGAGATGGAAGCTGTTGAGGACACTGCATGCATCTGGCTTCCAGGACAATTTGTGAAACAAAACAGTTTGCTCATTCAAACAGCTACCTTATACACTCGTTCCATTTTCAAGAAGTTTGAGACCCAACTGACTGAAGCATTAAATGTTGAAGTAGACTCGGATAATGTACACTTGCTAGGTGATGGGAAGATGGAGTTCAAGGCAATTAGGAGCGGAAACACAACTGCCCGTGCAAGGACAATAATATTCGATCCAATCACCAAATACGCCCAGTGTTCATGTCATATGTGGGAAAGCCATGGAATAATCTGTCGCCATATATTACGAGTCTATATTGTGAGAAACGTGAGAACAATGCCTGAGATGTTTATCTTGAAGAGATGGACCAAAGCTGCGAAGAGAATCGATACACAACCTGTTGGTCCGCAACATCCAATAGACAAGACGACTCCTT
Source organism: Mentha longifolia (assembly GCA_001642375.2). Lineage (NCBI taxonomy): Eukaryota > Viridiplantae > Streptophyta > Magnoliopsida > Lamiales > Lamiaceae > Mentha > Mentha longifolia. Next base: position 24,997,607 of record CM038112.1, on the reverse strand, counting down.
ATATGGATTTTGTGCATGTGGTGATGAGGGAACAGTTTGCTATGGCCACTGAATCAAAGGACTCCATCATTTTTCAAAGGTTTATTTATCAGCAACTCCAGTATCAAAAACACGGTCTAGCAGTATTACGGCGCGGTGGGGTGCCACAGTCACAACCTACTCCGATGCCAGGTTCCGAACAATCAAATTTCCAATTCTTGAACCCTTTGAAGGTGAAAGATCGCTATGAGGATAATGATAATGCGTCGAGCAAGAGGGCTAAAACGAAGAAGGGTCCCGGTATATCGACAAGTATGCTTGTCATATTGTTAAATTGATTTTTAAGTTCCAGATCATTCAATATTATTAATACGGTTTTAAGAACTCAAATTTTCAAAACATATGCAGAGTCGAGGCACAAATCCAATTCCCGCATTGGATCAAGAGACGAGAGCCTTGAGTATGCCACAAATGACTCATGTGACCTCAATGTGTCTCGTATTCATGTAAGATTTGTCCAGTTCCATTTTGATTATTTTTACTCTCCTCAGAATATCAATTTTTTATTTCTTGCTTGTCTCATATTTTCAATGACATGAATGCAGGCAACACAGTGACATGGAAGAGTGGTTATGAACCATCACCAAGACATTTCGGCTATTTATTCATAGGCTAATTGGACATCTGTTTTTAATTTACCACGTTGAGTTTGGCATATTTGAAGGTTTTACGTTGTGGGTTGTTATGTTATGTGATGCTTACTTCATTCTATCCAAGAGTGTTAACAAAATAATTTATTTCTTTTGTTTTACTACATCAATGCTGTATAGTTTACGATTAAGGCAGCGACCGCTGTCTGGCAAAATAAACATGGGTACTTCAGCGACCGCTGCACCCTAATAGAAACTTGTCCTAGTTAACACAGCGGTCGATGTTAATAGCTGTTACTCAGTGCCCAAAGCTAAAAATGATAAATCCTCTAGAAAAACTGTACAAAAAATACAATATACTAATGGAAAAGACATGTTAGAGAGTCAATATATTTGATATTTCCAAGATAGAAGTTCATTCATTTGAAGGATGCCTTCTCCAACATCCATAGTACAAAATACAAGGCAATCATAGAGAACAAGACATATATCCTCAACCAAAATGTCAACAGCCATCTGAAAGGGTCATAAGTGTTTGTCACTAGTCAGAGGATATTATATCTTCTAATCAAAATATGTTAGCAAAAACCTAGCTGCTAGATAACATAAGCCATGATCAAATTGGTAGAACAGAAGGAACATCACTCATCGAGATTCCGGAATTGAACAACTGGGCACAGTAGTAAAGCCTCATGCTCGAGCATTTGGAAGTTTTAATTTGGTCAATTGGAAAACCGCTAGCGAAGCTCTCGATGAACTTGATGGCCATTATCGCACAATCCCTACCTCCTTCCTGTTGAGGTGGCGCCACTGCTGATGGCACAACAGACCACTCAGTCATGTTTTTAAATTTGTGGAAGCCTTCACTCTCCGTTCGAGCAAGGAGCAACAGACGTGGGATAAATCGGGACATATTGCAAAATTGTGACTTCGTTCGCTCCCAACAACTCAACTTCAACAAGGAATCATACACAATAATCATTTCGCCAACCAAATCAATGCGGTAAGCAACCCAATGGATACCACTGACATGAGCAATCCCATAAACCTCCCTCGCATCGCACCAAGGTAAGGAGCCTTCAAGGGGCAACTCACCAAGAACATACTTCATAAGCAAGGTGGATGAGGCATCAAAATTACCTCCCACGCATTTGTCCTACAACACATCATAAATGAGGGAACAGTTTAAAAAAGGGCATGACAGTTAATGATTTTCGTTGTTTATTTTTTTCAAGAAGAAAACTAACCCAAAAACAGTGTTCGACACAACACCACTGAGAGTTGAACATATCAGGTACGCGTTGTGATTTAAAAATGAGGAGGTTAAGCAAAATATCGCAGTGCTGCACATATTTTTGCATGAAATAATAAAATAAAATAACATTAGTGTGTAATCATGCAGTACAATAACACTCTACATAATTTAGTGAAAATATCATAATTCAAAGTGGTAACCTCATCTGACATCATGGGTAGCTCTTCCTTCTTATCTGAATCCAATAATTCGCGTACCCATTGTAAGTCAACAGTCCTCACAGCTTGTAATGGAATGCGAAAGGTTTGATCACTGATCCATTGAACAAGAATATATTAGGATTAATCAATAAGTGAATATACTGAATACTTTGAAATGTATTACTTACTTCAGCTTCATTATTGCATCATTATACCAATCACGAAAGGGCTGAATACGATCAGGAGCGTATTTCTGCATGGGACTGAACTTCATTGTTGACCTCGAATTATTTGGTGAGGGCATGATTGGGTGATTAGAACCCTGGTTCTGGCTCGAGGAGGCATGCGTGGCAGGTGACATAAAAGCAGTGCTTGGAAATTCGCCTAAATAATCTCTGCCATTTTCAGATGGATGCTCCTTGTATGATAAGGAAGCAGCTTGAGATTTTTCCTCTGCCTTAACATCTATTGGGGATGGCTCAAAGTGTTGACTAATCCATTCAGAATTAAATTTCGTTTCATGTGCTGCTTCGGCTTCTGCTGAGAACATTGGTTCAAGAAAGGGCTCACCATCTTGATGATTTCCCGAGTTCAGATCATATGACTTCAGAATGTTTCCACCATTTATTTCCACATCTTCTTTCACAGTTTCAACTGCTTTTATCAAGTGTGAAATTGCACTAATTAAGAATGCTTTGGATGGAAGTGCATCAGAATTCCGAAACCGGTTGACTTCTATGAAATTCTGCAGCCAACCATCCAAACGAGTGGCAATTGAAGCCAACATGTACGTGGCAGAATCATGAGCAGATGTACTAGGCTGTTATAAAATAAATATTCAGATCAATCATTTTTTTAATTAGAAAGGAACAACGCTTTCAATCTGTGCAAATGAAATGATACAACAATATCACTATGAAAGATTGAGGAAGTGATAAAATTATGTACCGATGTGTACGGCTTGAGTTTGACGTAGTTATCAATTGACTCAAGGTCATCGGCGCGATATAGTAACGGATGAAACACATCAGACACAGGGCATGGATCACCCACGAGAAGGCCTTCATCAAAAGTCCTATTCCCAAACATCAACTTCCTCCTAGTAGGTCCAAGAATTCCAGTGATTGATTTATCGAGCGCACGACTCTCAAGAGACCTGAAATTTTTATTGTACGGCATTGCATCGCGTACAAGTTTTTCCTCATGGCTGGAAAACTTAAAGGCTTCCTGGAACATATTCAGTAAGTAAACTAAATATGAGCTGAAATAAGAAAATGCTATTAAAAATTATAAAATTTGATATTATTTGACTAACACACCATCTCTGTAGGCGGAGTGTTGGTCACAAAGGACTTAAACGAGCTATACCAGATGCTCTTATAACTTTCCCATATGAATAAACGAGGAGCAGCAAGGTCGAACTTGGAAAAACGGACGCCACATTTGTTTCCAATCTCAGGGTACACTTCAAACGCCCAGACTTGAAGTGCTAGCATAAAACCATTCACAACTACTACATGCTTCTTCCTATTGTTAGGATAATTGTTTAACCGAAATGCTGAATCCAGAAACTCATTCACCATGTAATCATATGACTCTCGACCCCAAGGATATGAGTTAAAATGGAAAAGATTGTCAACAACGTGAAAATAATTCAGGTTCAGCTTATGTTTGACAAATCCTCGACCTAGCAGAGCACCATACATGAAGACATTTAACGCAAGTTTCAGGGTCGTTTCACCCCCACCAGCCGAATGAGAAGACACCTTCTTGAATTGATTTTCCAAATCCTTCAACAAAATACTTGTTCTCGACGGGAATTGATTATTGTACAAGTCCGATGATGTAGGGAGTTCTTGATGAGGCCCGAAGGATAATCCTGTTATGGCCATGAATTCTTCGGGCCCGAAAGTAGCTTCCATTCCATTCACATTAAATCTTAGAACTCCTTCTCCACGTCTAGAATAATCAACTTTATGCAGCAAGTACAAGATTAGAGGACCTTGAAATATCAAATCTTTAAACTTTAAAAAGTGTCCAAAACAAGACTGTTTGAACAAGTTTTGATTTGCGTCATCCAAGTTTTGCTTTAAGAGTTCAACTATACGTTTCAGTGACGAACGTTGGCTAATACTGGTACCTGCATATGTGCAAAAATATTCATGTAAGCAAGCAGTACTAAATAAATAAAATACGCACTCAAATACAGCGACCGTTGTGTTCCAACGACCGCTCGTGCGCAGAATCAATTTGATTCAATTTAGGTGGCTAGTAAACGTTGTGCCGATTCGATTCAATTTGGAGAATAGCGGTCGTCTCCATCCAACGACCGCGCACTATCATTTCGAGCCATTTTTAAATTTTTGGCCACATCTTGTCTTGTTTTATTTATTTCGGATTTTTCAACTCCTAACTGACAGCAGAATAATAATAAAAATAAAAACCAAAAAAAATGCTTTTCTTTGCAATAAATGAAGCTTCAACCAAAAAGTTTAAACCCCACCACAATAAATGAAGTTTTCTCACCAGTAATTGCCCCAAAAAGTTTGCAACAAAACCATTTATCCGCTTCTTATTTTCAAAAAACAAACAAAGCTCACCTTCAACCTCTTCAGTCTCACGAACGCCACTCAAATCTTCGTCCTTCCTTTTCTTGCACTTCTTGGATCCATGACCCGGCTGAGCCGGCAAATCGTCACACATTTAGTTGCTTTCACAGAGAAATTTTTCCTCAAACTATTCTATATTCTTCTTCTTCTGTAATGACTTGTTATGAGTCTCCAAAAACATTTAATTTTAAATTTTTAATTTCGTTCAAACGATTCAAAAACGGAAGCCGTACGGTGTCACATCAACACTAAATGCAACAGTTGAAAGAATGGTGTCCTTTGCTTAGATTTCTTAAATTCCAAAAAATTAAAATTCCCGCATGTAAATTTGCTTTATTTTTTCTTTTTATAAGAATTACCAGAAATTTAAAAATGAAAATTACTTACTGGATTGTTTTTTTTTTTAACACTTAATTAATTTTCCACCTTTATATGTTAGTAGACAATATAAATTATTAAATTCTGAAGATTTAAATAAATATACCTGTTTCTATATTAAATTTATGAGTTTGTATTTTCATTAATAAGTCGAAACATTAACAAAAATATATATATATACACAATATATATATATATATATATATATGTGTGTGTGTAACAAATACTTAATTATACGTCCAAACTTTAAAAAATGTATATAATAAATTTCTTATTCAGCAGTAAACCTATCAAACAGTTTCTGCGAATTTCAGAAGGGAGCAGAGGAACCGAAACTACCTAGGAATTTGGAAAAGCAGAAATATTGCACTCTGTGAAAAATAAATATAAAATAAAATTAATTTCCACGTGTAGCGCTGTGATTGTCCGTTCCCAATGGGAACGTTCCCAGCTTCGAAGCTCCCCCCAAAACCTCACAGCAATATCCTTAGCTCTAAGCTTCTGCAGAATTTTCCTACAGCTAGGTCTCAAGCAAGAAGAAATAATCACATCTTCAACATCTCTATAGTAAGTTCATCAATTAATTCCTAAGCTTATTTCTCTTATTGTTGAGGTTCTGTTTAAGCCTGAATTTACAGTAAATAGAAGCATAATAAGATTCATAGGTGATTCACATAGATATTGAATCCTTCGTCTATTGGAAAACTCAGTCTTAGAACCCTCTACCTAATCTCATATTTGTACGCTAGAGTTGAAAGAAATCGAAATCATAAATTTGAAGTAGTTCAGTCGGTTTTGGAACTGTGATGAAGAGGTAAGTCTGACGGAGTCGAAACCTGATTCTTTTTCCGTTTTGCTGTCACTTTGAGTGGGATTTTAGATGAAGTTGATGGTGGCGTAATAGAGCAGTAGTGTTCTGCCTGCTGCTGTGATTCGAGAAATGGGGGAAAAGGTTAGAGAGAGAGACGAGAGTAAAGGGAAGGAAATAGACTCATGGGCTGATAATGGTTTTGGGTAATACATGTTTTCCCACAATATATATACTACTAGATACAAGTTGGACTCTTTATATAATTAAGGGATTTACATATTTGATTAAAAAGCTTAAATACTTTAACTAATTAAGCTATAGATTTGAAGAAATGGTTTCGAAGATTCAAGCTTTTGAGGTGGAATTAAGTGAAATGTCAATTAACTAAAGATAGATTACTTCTAGGTGTTAGAATTTATAGATCACACAAAACATAAATTCAATTCCATAAACATCGATACTCGATTATCAAAGATCATAGGAATACCTGGATCCATTGAGATTGAATTACTGGATGCGGAATACCTTCAATAACAATCTCGAATCACGAACACAAACCACAAACACGAACAGATTTGGTATTATGGTCTTCCTCAACTAAATCACCGTATGGGCCTTATGTTTTCTTCCAGATGGGGAGAAGATAAACTTTGTTCGATTTAGTATATTGGGGACCATAACCAGAGACTCTTTATATACTAGTGAATTAGGTTACCCATAAACACCTAATTGGACTAGTATTAGGTATCCACTCATAAGCCCATATCAATTACATAGCCCATGGACTAATACTAAATTAGATCACTTAATTAAGTCCATCAATAATAAATAGCCAATATAATTGCAATAATAATATGTTGCCCACAAAATAGATTAATAGAAAATAAATTTTCTAACAATCTCCCACTTGGGCTACATATATTAATACTTAAAGCAGTTATATCAAAGAATTCCTTAGTTGCACAACTTTATGCTATTTATTTTCAGACTATGCCTTAACAATCTGGTCCATCTCGTATACTAGAAATGAAACTACCGCGATGTTTGCCACATTATAAATCGTGGCTTAACCCCGATAATTACCATATCTAATATATTCAATGACATAGATCAAATATGGTGAGTAGCATGGAAATTACATGTAATGTGACCTCTATCATGTCTATTTCCAACTGGTCCTACTTTAGTTCTTAATGAGATCAATCCACAAATGTAATGTAAAATATCACAAAAGGATAACTTAACCGAATTCAAAATGAAATCAAAACCATTATCTTATATTCTGCAGAAAACTGAACAAACCAAAATAAGTGTATCACATAGAACAAAAAACTCCCACTAAACTAAGGCAATGTCACAAACAACACCCATATGAGCAGTATGTTCCTGAAAGACCTTCGGTGTTAATGCCTTAGTTAGAGGATCCGCTAGCATTTCATTTGTTCCTATGTGCACTATAGAAATCTGTTCATTTTGAACTCTCTCCTTTACAACAAGATACTTGATGTCGATAAATTTTGACTTTGTAGCACTTCTATTGTTGTTGGAGTAAAGCACAGCTGAATTATTGTCACAATAAATCCTCAACGGTCTTTCTATATTATCGACCACCCGCAGTCTTGTGACAAAGTTTCGTAACCATAAAGCATGATCGGATGCCTCGTAACAAGCGATGAACTCTGCCGCCATGGTAGAAGAAGCTACAAGAGTTCTGTTTTGCAGACTTCCAGGAAATAGCTCCTCCTGCCAACATAAACACATACCCTGATGTGGAACGCATGCTATCTTGACATCCAGCAAAATCGGAATCAGAGTACCCAATGATCTCCAACTTCTCTGATCTCCGATAAGTGAGCATGTAATCCATTGTTCTCTTCAAATAACGCATTACGCGTTTGGCTGCTCTCCAATGTTGCTCTCCCGGATTGCTCAAATATCTACCCAAAACTCCCACTATAAAAGCTATGTCTGGACGAGTACAAACTTGAGCATACATAAGACTTCCTACTGCCGAAGCATACGAAATCTTTTGCATCTTACTCTTCTCAAAGTCATTGTTAGGGCACTGATTGAGACTAAACTTGTCTCCCTTAGCCACAGGGGTATCTAAAGGTTTACAATCTTTCATGCCGAATCTTCCTAAGACCATATCGATATAGCTCTTTTGTGACAATCCAAGAATGCCTCGAGAACGATCTCGTAGTATTTGGATCTCTAATACAAAAGAGGCGTCACCAAGATCTTTCATCTCAAATTTCTTCTTGAGAAAACTCTTGGTTTCGTGCAATAAGCCTATATCGTTGCTCGCAAGAAGAATGTCATCAACATATAATATCAAGAAAATATATTTACTCCCACTGAACTTGTAGTATACACAATCATCAACGACATTTGCCTCAAAACCGTAAGAGGTAATGACTTGATCAAACTTGTGATTCCATTGACGAGATGCCTGCTTGAGACCATAGATGGACTTCTTTAGTTTGCAAACCTTAGACTTTGAATCTCCAGATACAAAGTTTTCCGGTTGCACCATATAAATCGTTTCCTCAATGTCTCCATTAAGAAACGCAGTCTTAACATCCATCTGGTGTAGCTCTAAATCAAAATGAGCCACAAGTGCCATTATAGTCCTAAAAGAGTCTTTCGACGAAACTGGAGAGAAAGTCTCTTTATAGTCAATGCCTTCTCTTTGAGTGAATCCTTTCGCGACTAGATGAGCTTTATATCTTTCGACATTGCCTTTTGAATCCCTTTTGGTTTTAAATATCCATTTGCAACCAATAGGTTTCGCACCTTTAGGCAATTCGACTAGATCCCAAACGTCATTGTCACTCATAGATTTCACCTCCTCCTTCATGGCATCAATCCACTTTTGAGAGTTAGAACTACGCATAGCTTGTCCAAAGGTGACCGGGTCATCCTCTGTCAAACCAATGCCATCCTCATGTTCTTGAAGAAATACTATATAATCATCCGAAATTGCATTTCTTCTCTCTCTAGTGGATCTCCTTAATGACACCTCTTGAGGTTGTTGAGTTTGAACTTCAGGTGAAGGAAGAATCTCAATTGATTCTTGAACAATAACAGGTATGGAAACCATATCATTGTCTATTTCAGATTCTTCTTCAAAGACAATATTCCTAATGATATCTTTGTCCATTCCATGAAGCTGTAGGGAATGGTCCACAAATATCAGTGTGAATAAGTTCTAAGACATCCTTAGCTCTATCGGCTTCTAATTTCCTCTTGTTCGTTTGTTTCCCTTTGATACACTCAATGCAGACTTCAAAGTCTGCTAAATTTAAGGGATCAAGGATTCCGTCAGATACAAGCCGTTGTATTCTTTGTTTAGAAATATGTCCTAAGCGCTTGTGCCACAAAATGGCGGAATCTTCATAAAATTTTCGCTTTGTACCTCTTGAACAAGTTTGCAATATAACATTATTAGAACTTACTACATCAAGCATGTAAAGATTATCAATTAAAGAGCCATCACCAATAAAATTTGAATTTTGAAAGAGACTGACTTTATTATTTCCAAAAGACCAGGAAAATCCCTGTTTGTCCAAAGCGGAAATAGAAACCAAATTTCGTCTAAAAGACGGTACAACGAATGTCTCAAACAACTCCAAATAAAAACCACTTTTTAAATGTAATCTAAAAGTTCCAACAGCTTCTACTGCAACTTTATTGCCATCACCCACAAAGATGAATCTTTCAGCATCACTTGGTGGTCGGCTCCACAGGTAACCCTGCATTGACATACTTATGTGAGTAGTAGCACCGGAATCTACCCACCAAGTATCCAAAGGTACAAAGGATAAATTAACTTCAGAACAAACTAAAGTTAGAAGTATACCCTTCTTTGCACGCCAAGCGGCATACTTGAGGCAATCTTTCTTAAAGTGCCCCGACTTCTTGCAGAAGTGACATTTATCATTTTCATGATTTTTCTTTTGCATCTTCTGTTTAGAAGATGCTACCGCAGTATCCTTAGCTTCATTTCTTTTCTTACTGTAAGAAGAAGATGCCAGATGAGCACTTTCAGTCTTATCTCTCTGCAGTCTCTCTTCCTCTTGCACACAGTGAGATATAAGCTCATTAAGGGACCATTTATCCTTTTGAGTGTTATAACTCACTTTGAATTGCCCAAAGTGTGCAGGAAGTGAGATCAAAACCAAGTGCACGAGCAAGTCATCAGACAGCTCTAACTTTAGTGCCTTGAGTTTTGATGCGAGATTAGACATCTCCATAATGTACTCCCGAATGTTTCCTTTTCCATTATACCTCATGGCGACGAGTTTAGCCAAATGACTACTCGCCTCCGATTTTTCATTCTTGGAAAAGTACTGCTCAACAGCAGTGAGAAACAATTTTGCATTTTCACTTTCAGTAATAGAGCCCCGAAACGCCTCCGGAATGGAGCGTTTCATGATCATCATGCACATTCGATTTGATCTTTCCCACTTCTCAATTTTGACCTCATTTGGATTTTCATCCGTTGCAGTGGGTTTTTCAGATCGAAGAGCTAGATCTAAATCCATACAACCGAGAACAATTTCTACGGTTTCTTTCCAGACCTTAAAGTTTGTCCCAGACAGCATGGGGATGTTGTTAACTTGGGTAGAGAGATTTGTAGCTGTGGCAAGAGAAACTAAAACAGAGAACAATTATTAACATACTCAAATACATGTCACAAAATATAATTGACATGAATAAATAAACAAATTGGGGACCCATCTCAAGATTTCCAGTACAACGTTAATCTCTATCTATGGACGGACAATTAACTGCAGCGGTAATCTTGGTGTAATGATCAAGCACTGATAATAAGTTCGGTCAAACAAAAGTCTATCTATGGACTGACTAATGTTCACATGAAATTCCATATAATTATCACGCACTTACCACCACAAGTGTTTTATTATTTGGCCAAACTGTGTCTTCCTATGGGCCGAGCACAGAACGCATAAATAATACCACACGCCATCTAAGTAAATTCAATAAATCAATCTCCACATACAGAGGTTACTATGGCAACATGAAGCTTTGATCAAATAAATTGAAAATTACTAGACCAATTAAGCTAAATTCGAATAAGCTCAATTGTTCAATATATATAAAATATATATCTCCCCAATTCATCATATATATTTATATATAAACTATTGTTGTCGAGAATATGCATAATAACCAATAATATGCATCCAAATTAGCAGTTAACTTGATGTTTATATATAGATATGTATAAAGAGGATCTGTAACATAAATATAACCATAACAAATCCCACTAATCATAATACTCGAAACAAGATTACACGCATAATAATTAATATAAGGACTTTATGCGTATATATACATGCGAACAACAACAATTATATTGCTGGAAACTTGAAAAACAAAATTGCATATCTATTATATACGCCATCAACAATTATCTATACGCATATACATGAAGATTTGATAGAAGCATGCATTACATATAATCTGAATCAGCAAATCAATTCAGGAACATTATACGCCTGGATCTATCAACCATGAGCGTAGGCAATTTGTATATCAATAAAATAATTACAAATATTGCCAACAAGTATCATATTACAGAGGAAAACCAATTATTAAAATAAAACTTTGCACTTACGCCAACAAAAAAACCGTATGATAATTACTAATTTATCGCAAGTAAAACAATATAGACTCTCACGATTTCAGTAAATCGATAAATCAAGATAAACAAACAAATCCCATATAATTTCCACAGATCCCAACAATCAAGCAGTCGATGACTGCTCTGATACCACTTGTTAGAATTTATAGATCACACAAAACATAAATTCAATTCCATAAACATCGATACTCGATTATCAAAGATCATAGGAATACCTGGATCCATTGAGATTGAATTACTGGATGCGGAATACCTTCAATAACAATCTCGAATCACGAACACAAACCACAAACACGAACAGATTTGGTATTATGGTCTTCCTCAACTAAATCACCGTATGGGCCTTATGTTTTCTTCCAGATGGGGAGAAGATAAACTTTGTTCGATTTAGTATATTGGGGACCATAACCAGAGACTCTTTATATACTAGTGAATTAGGTTACCCATAAACACCTAATTGGACTAGTATTAGGTATCCACTCATAAGCCCATATCAATTACATAGCCCATGGACTAATACTAAATTAGATCACTTAATTAAGTCCATCAATAATAAATAGCCAATATAATTGCAATAATAATATGTTGCCCACAAAATAGATTAATAGAAAATAAATTTTCTAACACTAGGATCTTGTTTATGAAAATGGACGCTGTTTATGAAAATGGACGCCTCTAAATAGTTTAGTTGGTAAATTATGATATAAACTTTTATTTCTCTAAATTTTTTATGCACAATTAAGTTCAGGGAGCTCTAGTTAAGTTCAATAATCTACTATTTCTTTGACTTTTATTATATGTTCTTTTTTTTAGTTTTAGGAATTTATTTTCATATCATTTTGAACCCACCTAAATTAATTATCTATATTCATGTGGCTAGGGACGGCGCGACTAAGGCGTTAAGTTATTTTATTTGCTCGACATAAGGTTCAAGTTGAAGGTTAAGGTGTGGTGATCTATTTAAAGTTATGCCGTTGATATCTATTGTCCATTTTAATATTACGATGGCCGTATATGTTCATGATGTTATGATGAATGATGAATGATGATTGTGAGTAGCTTAAGTGCTCTCATTGAGGTTATGATGATTGTGAGTAGCTTGAGATGCTCTCACTTAAGTTGTGCACAACTTATCAATGTCGCTTTTGTGCGAATCAAGATGTCATTAAGATGCTATCAAGATGCCATTAAGATGAAATTACGTGCTTACAGTTTTATTAACTTGGACAATGATGCATGAAATCCCACACTGAGTATACTTTGTATGCTCACTCCCCACATTTAACAATTTTTCAGGTGATTAAGCTCGGACGCGTGCCGGTGGTCGAATGACGGGTCTTAATGTATAGTAGGAGGCATATTTTTGCATCTAGTAGCACTAAAGTACTTTGTATAATTAGAAACTCTTACTTTTGATGTAAATTTGTTTGATATGTAAAATATTTTAGGATTATGGATTTTATTACCATAATCTAAATCTAGGTGGATTCTATAAATCTTAAGTTTTAAATTTTGTGAGTTCTATTTACTTGAAGTTATTTCTCTACTTTATATATATATATATATATATATATAAATGTGCTCACTTTTCCACTTTAAAGATTAAATTTTAAGTTATACATTATTATTGAGTTATGGTGTTACAAGAAATAAAAATGATATGAAATACCCATTTTAATTTAGCCAACAAAAATCGCAGCCAATAAGATAAAAAGTATAAATTATACCTACTTTTTGCTTTTTGTGACAAAAATACCCTTATTTTTTAATTGAAACCCACCTCAGTCCCTTCTCCAAACTTTCAGATCTAGATATATCTTCTCTCTCCTCTTGCCCGACTCTCCCATTCTCTCTCAATCTTCCGCCGCCATGCCTCTCTCCCCTTTCTTCTTCGGACTGCCGGTGGTCGGCACCCAGGGGCGGAGCCAGACTTTCGGTTCAGGGGGGTCACAAATCGACGACGCAGAACCGGGGCAGCACTACAGGAGAGGAGAGGAGAGGAGGCGTCGCCGTCGGCGCTTGGTCCGAGAGCTTCGGATGGCGCGCTGCCGCGCTGGTGGCTCGGTGCCTCAGTGGCGGTGGACTACTGGCGACAGAAGAGGAATGGCGGCGAGATTAAAATCGATGAGAATTTTAGGTTGGGATTTGGGAGAATGGGAGCTGCGCAGGTCGCGAGTTCTTCAGATTCAGAAGCCGGGGGAATTTGGGGAAGGAAATCTTAGAATATTAGTAATTTTAAATATTTTTAATATTTATTTGTGAAATTACTAAAATACCCCTAGGTTTTTATCAAATTCTAGTGGGGTCACTTGACCCCACTGCCACCATGGTGGCTCCGCCCCTGTCGGCACCACCTCCTCGGCGCAGCCGCTCCGGCGGTCTTCTCTACTTTCCCCTTCTCTAATTTTTCTTTCAATTTCCTGAATTGAAAACCCTATTAGAAATCCCAAACCCCCCCCCCCTACGCGCGCCCCCTAATCCCTCGAGCGAAATGGCGAGAATTAGCACGAGTTGAGGCAGAAGAGCAAGGTGGATTTGCTGGCGCAGTTGAAGGATTTGAAGGCGGAGCTGTGGCGAAGGTCACCGGCGGCGCCCCCAACAAGCTATCGAAGATCAAGGTCGTGAGGCTGTCGATTGCCCAGGTTCTCACCGTCCTTTCTCAGCAGCAGAAATCCGCCCTCAGAAAAGCACACAAGAACAAGAAGTATCTGCCGCTCGATCTCCGCCCTAAGAAGGCTCGTGCCATCCGCCGCCGTTTAACCAAACGTCAGGCATCTTTGAAGATGGAAAAGCAGAAAAAGAAAGAGATGTATTTCCCCTTAGGAAGTATGCCATTAAGGTTTAATCTATTTGTTTTCTAGTAAACCATTTTTGTTACTTTTTGGAGGATACTTGGTACTGCTTCGATCTTGCGATTTAGTTTCCTAGATTGTGATGTGGAGACATGGAATCGAAGTGTTATTGTTTCTCTAGTGCTTTTTTGTTTTTTTTTTAATATCAGATCTCTAGTGTTTTTCTTTTTGTTTGGTTTGTGCACATTTTGTTCCATTTAATGTTGAATATTGATTTCTTTCTTTCTCTTACGCTCTTTTTATTCGGACACTCTCCCTCATTCTTCTCATCATTGGTGATTTTTGACGCTATTGGAATGAAATTACTAAATTGTTCCAACTGTTCCAACGAAAAAGTTGGAACAGTTGGAACAATTTAGTAATTTCGTTAGAACTATTAGAATAATTTAGTATTTTTTTCGTTTTAGATATAAAATTCAGTAAAAAAAAATAAATAAATTTATAGTTCAATAGGTACCAAAAGTAAATAAATTCAGTAAAAAAAAAAAGAAGTTATATTTCGTGTAATTTGATGAATGAAAAAAATAAGAAGGGGATAGAGGGAGAAAGAGAAAGAAAATTACAAGTTGTGAAAGAAATAAAAAATGTAAAGTGTGAAAGAGAGAAGGGTAATTTTGTCCAAAAGCTTAAAAAGTGGGTATAATTTATGTATATTAATTTGGTGGCTATGATTTTTGTTGACAAAGTCAAAATGGGTATTTCAAATAATGGCCCTAATTAGAATCTGTTCGATCTTATTTTCGCAAGGTTATTTAATGCACAACAAACCGAGAATTAATGAACATAAAAGGGAACACAAAAGATTTACGTGGTTCGATCTATTGTGATAGATCTACGTCCACGAAGCAAAAGTATGTATGGATTTTATTGAGAGTATGCGTATAGCTTGTACAAAAATTCTCCTCCCCTTTCCCTCTCTTCTAGACCCCTATTTATAGGTATTTACATGTGGAATTCAATTAGGATTACAAGTCTCTTCCTATTAGGACTCTTTGTCTTGATCTCCTCCTTTATTGGATAAACACCGAGCTTCTATATCTCTTAGAGCTTGAATTGTAGTCAATGTAGGAGTTGCCTTGGTGTAGAAGTCTCTTTGAAGTAGGTTGGAGCTGACTGGGCCGAGCTTAAGTGGATCGGGGCCGAGCTGCATAGGGAATAGGGGCTTTAGTTGGGCCGAGCTGCGTTGGCCGAGCTTAACTGTCGAGGCCCAATTATATTGGGCTCGATGCTTGGGCCTAGTAGCTAGGCCATGTCCTATCACATCTCCCCCCAAAAGATGTAGAAGTGAGGGTGTGATGCAGAGTAGATAGGTTGAAGTAGGAGTTGTGAAAGTGCATTGCCTCGTTGAAATTAGAAATTCGACGAAGGCGAAATGCATACCGCCCCGTCAGAACGAGGTGAAGCGTAATTTCGTATTACTCCTTCAAAAATTACCAGTTCAATGAGGCCGAACTGTATGTAGCCTCGTTAAGACGAGGACGATCTCAAGTTGAAGAGCGAAGCCGAGCACGGAGCAACGGTTGGAGTCCCGAGTTAGTGGGACACGTGTCGCGCTGTTATGGTGGGAGTTGAATGGGGCGGAAGTTTTTGAATAAAACTTCCACTGTATGCCTTCTTCCCCATTTCGCCCTAATTTGCATTCTGAAAAAGAGCCGCCGTCTCCCATCTGCCGTTGCTAGATTTGCCGCACGTTTGTGCCATCAAATCACTGTTAGGAGTCATTCCGCCGACAATTTTCACAAGTAAGTTATGGATCCTTCTTCCTCTCCTTTTTCCAGCGGTAGAGGTAACGACGATGAAGTCGTTGGTGGGTCATCGTCATACCCAATGCAATCTTTTCCTTCTACTGTAAAAATAAACACTTTTACTGTAGAAGCTTTGTCACCTAGGGTAGTTGAGTGTTGTCGCTTTGCGCCGGTGACTAAGGGAAAAGTCCAAGATTATATGTCGTCTCTTAGTGCCGAAAATATTATAAATATTTGTAGAAATTATCAATTTCCGTCCTCCATTTTACTAGTTGCCCCCGGTCCGGGAGATAGAGCTTGTTCTCCCCCGGACGGTTTCTTTACCGTATATGAAGACAGTTTGAAGCACGGTCTTCGGTTTCCTCTGTTTCCTATTTTCGGGGCTTTACTCCGTAGACTGGGTATTGCAATGGGTCAAATTGCACCGAACTCATTCAAACAGCTCGTAGGATTAGCTATAGAAGCTTCTAGAATGGGTATACCAGTTTCAGTAGACCTGATACTGAGTTTGTTCTTTTTTAAGTTGGGCGAGACAGGGTGGTTCTATCTGACACCGGTTCGTAAGGATTCGTTTCGTTTAGTAACGAAATCGAAACTTACAAACTGGCAGAATAAGTTCTTTTTTTGTCGTTCTGCCGAGGTCCCCCACCTCATGTGGCGAGAGAAAGGTAGTAAGCCAGAGAGTCAGAATCCCAACGTAGACCTGGCTGATGCCGTGGCTAGGTTAGATCAGCTAGGTACACTATTACGGGATTACACCGAAGCCGAGCTGGTGTCGGCCGGGCTGAGCCCGTTTAACAAGAATACCTCGTATCCCGAGGAGGGTGAGGTTTTCGTCCGTCTCTTTTTACAGCTTGCAAGATATATGTTCTATGACGCGTAATGTCTTTTGTACTCTGGTTGTAGTGGTGAAACTGGTGAAAGAGAGGAAGAGGCTGAGATCCGAGGATGCCGCGTTTTCAGAAAAAGTGGGTTCCGAGGCGTCCTCGGAACGAACTGCAAGTGAACGAACTGCCAGCGTACCGGAGTTGTCCCCACTGAGGTCGCCTTCTCCGGACTCGTTAGTTCGTCGGACGAAAGTGCCGAAACTGAGCAAAAAAGTTTCGGCAAAGGACGTCCAGACTCTTACTGTGGGCCAGCCCTCAGTTAGTATGTCTTGCCCGGTGGTGGAGCTGGAAAAGCAGCAACGGGTCTATCCTGAGGTAAGAAGTTCATTCTTTTATGCTTGGATGTATATTATCTCGGGGCTGATCTCCTTAGGAATTGACAGGATGCTGATCTGGTCTCAGCGACTTTCCAAAATTGGGTGGACGGGTTGGTGAAAAGTGTGTCTACCCTTACCAACTTCGTAAACGATGGGGTCTCGAAGTTCAACGAGACAAACCAAATTTGTCGTCGACTAGAAGAAGAGAAGGCAAGTTTAACTGGAGAGCTTGCTGCTGTCAGGCTGGAGGCCCAGGAGGCCAAAAGGAAGGAAGATGAAGCTGCTGCCGATGCTGATGTGGCTTGGAAGGAGGTAGCCTCGCTGAAGGCTAAATTGGCTGCGGCCGAGGCCGAGGCTGTGGCTCGTCAAGGGGCACTTCTTCGAGCGTATACTGAAAGGCTCTTCCTGTCTGAGTTCTTCTCGGGTCTCTGCGGTGACGTGGCCGAGGTGCTGACCACTCAAAGTGTCTCTGATGCTGTTGAGGCCATCGCCGCTGACATCCCGGACCTAGATAAGGCGAAGTACGGGCACAAGGAGGTGTCCGTGGAGGATCTCAACAGAGCCTTTGCAGAGATTGTACTGAAGAAGCTGAAAGAGATTCCTCTGCTTGAGAGCTTGGCAGCCTCTACCAACCTGCTTACTGCCGAACTGATTCGGGACAGCTCGGTGGATCGTGATCCGGAAATGGATGCGATTATTGCCGAGCTAAATGTGGCTCTGAAAAGAACCGAGGCCGAGAGCACAGCTGGTGGCGATTCTGGTAGAGAGGCTGAAGTGCTAGGAGATGTACCTTGAAACGAGGAGGAGGTCAGTTGATCGCCTCCTCGTTTATTTATTTTTTTTGTTTTGTTATAGTATGTACTTCGTCATCAATAGGATGACGCGTTTTGCCGAAGTAATGAAATTTTTGATTTCTTATTAGAAATTTGTTTCCATTTTTGTAGTCTTCTCCGACCTGTGGCAACTTATCGTCTTGTCTGGAAAAAATATCTCGACTTCAACATCAACTTGATGCAGCGAAGGTTGAGGTTTTGCACTGGAAAAGCAAGATAGGCCATATCGAGAACGAGGCCGAAGTGAAACGGCAGGCTGCTCAAATTCAATCGGATGGATTACAAGCTCAACTGATCGAACTTAATGAGAAGCACAGCAGGCTAAGGGTAAAAGTCAAGCGTATCGGAGAAGAGCTTCAGGAATACGAAACCATGATCCGCCGTAGCGGGAAGCCGACCATTACTGAGGTCTTGGTTGAAGTTGACCAAAAAAGAGAGTGGCTTCGCATTTCAGGCACGATCATGGCGAGGACTCTTGGGAGTATCGGGGATTAGTTGACGAGCTAGTCAAAGCCATCAATTCGTATGATACTGTAAAAGCTCGTCGGCATAAACTGCTGCAATATTTAACTCCTGATACGAGCTCTTCAAGTTCGGGCAATTCGAGAACACTAGATGCAGCTTCTAGGGCTTTTTTGGAGGGTCCATACGAGCAAACTCGAGTCCCCGCTCGAAATCCAGGTGTCAGAGTATCAGTAGGGCGAGGTCGAGCTCGAGGTTCTGTGTCGGGTAACCCAAATCGGAACCCTGCAGCTCGAGGCCGAGGTCGTGGCTTCTCTGCGCTTAGAGGCCGAGGTATTGCTCCTATTGATTATATTATGGGTTTGCCTTCACCTCCGCCTAGGCAGAATTTTGCCGATAGATGGTTCAATTGTAGCAAACCTTCGAGCTCAGCAGCACCTCCTTGATATAATCGTCCTTGTAACTGTAATCATTCCTTATATGGAGTAATGAAATTGTATTTTATATCATTGCCCCTTTTATTAAATAATAAAGTTTGGGCTTTTATACGGCTTACTTCATGGGAAGATGAAGTTTTACCTTATATGATCCACCTCATCCTTAGACGTAATTCGGTCCTTTATGATGAGGTGTTGGCCTTTATTCAACTACCTCGAAACGAGGAGGAGGTCTCGGCTTTGTTCGGCTCACCTCGTCAGATGACGAGGTTTCGGCCTTCGTTCGGCTCACCTCGTCAGATGATGAGGTTTCGGCCTTCGTTCTGACGAGGTTTCGGCCTTCGTTCGGCTCACCTCGTCAGATGATGAGGTTTCGGCCTTCGTTCGGCTCACCTCGTCAGATGACGAGGTTTCGGCCTTTGATAAACCCGTTCACGTCAAAAGACAAGGTAAGGGTTTTATAGTTCCTTGTTTGTCGAATTTATCGATAGGGGTGGTCCCCTTACGCGCGTTTATTTTTATCCGTGAAGGATATTGACTTACCCTCGTCAGGGTTTTAAGAACAAAGGCGAGATACTTTACACTAGTGGAAAGGAGACATGCAGAATGAAATATGCAAGACCGAAGTTTAAAGAAAAAATGAACTTTATTGATAATAATAAATAAAATAATAAAATAATAAATAAAAACAAAATTAAAGATAGAATAACAGGACGACCTGACTCAGGACCTATATGAACTAAACAACTCCAAATTTAATCCTTTCCACCTATGCAAAATACCTCTTTAAATGAGAAATATGTCATGTTCGGGGTATTGGCTCACCGGATAACTGGGCGAGCTTGTATGACCCTTTGCCGAGGACTTCTTCAACTCGATAAGGTCCTTCCCATGTGGCTTCCAATTTGCCAAGCCTTTCTGCCTTACTGACCTCGTTATTTCGAAGTACGAGGTCGCCTACTTGGAATTGCTGATAATTCACTCTTCGGTTATAATACCGAGCTACTTGTTGCTTGTACTTTGCTTCCCTAATGTAGGCTAGGTCTCGCTTCTCTTCCAGCAGGTCTAGTCCAATCCGAAGTCCTTCTTCATTGGCTTCGGCGGAGAAGTTGAGCGTGCGATGGCTCGGCAAGCCGATCTCTACCGGGATCACTGCTTCGGTTCCGTACACCAAACTGTAAGGTGTTTCACCGTTCGAGGTCCTGGGAGTTGTTCGGTACGACCATAGGACTTGGGGTAAATTTGCTGCCCAATCCCCTTTGGCTTTATCGAGGCGAGTTTTGAGTCCCTTAACAATTGTTCGGTTCGTGACTTCAGTCTGGCCGTTCGCTTGAGGGTGACCTACCGAAGTGAATTTTTGCTGAATGTGGAGACCTTCACACCATTCCTTAAATGTTCTGTCTGTGAACTGTGTCCCGTTATCCGATACTAGAATGTGAGGTACACCGAAGCGGCAGACTATATTCTTCCAGACGAAGTTGAGGGCATTCTTGCTCGTGATTTTAGCCACAGGCTCGGCCTCGACCCACTTCGTAAAGTAGTCGATGGCTATGATGAGGAACCTGAAGCTGTCCAGGAGCTTTGTCAAATGGTCCGACGATGTCTATTCCCCATTGCACGAACGGCCAGGGGCTTTGCATGCCTACGAAGTTGGTTTGAGGTAACCTCGGCACCGTCGCATGGATCTGGCACTTCGGACATTTTTTGACAATGTCGACTGCATCTTGAGACATTGTAGGCCAATAGTATCCCCACCTCATAACCTTTTTTGCTAGCGCTCGAGCTCCGATGTGACTCCCGCACGCTCCTTCGTGCACTTCTCTTAGTGCATAGTTTGCCTCATTTGGCCCGGCGCATCTTAAAAGGGGTTGGAGATACGACCTTCGATATAGCACTCCTTGCTCTAAGGTGTACTTCGGGATTTTGCTTAGGAGTTTCTTTGCTTCGAGCTTGTCGCGGGGAAGTTCTCCCTCCTCTAAGTAGGCTCTGTAGGGAGTCATCCAGTTTGGTTCATCTTCCTGTACGAGGTTCAGTTCGGCTTCTTCAATGCTTCGAAGCGTGACTTCTTCTACAGGTGGATTTGTCGAAGATGATGGCAGTTTGCTTAAGGCGTCAGCTCGGTTATTTTCCCCTCTCGGAATACGCCGCAGCTCAAAGTATTCGAAGCCTTCTTGCAGACTTTTTGCCTTTTACAAATACTTCTTCATTCTTTCTCCCTTTGCCTCGTATCTGCCTAGCATGTGGCTCACTATGACTTGGGAGTCACTATGAACTTGAACCGCTCGGATATGCAAAGAATGAGCTAGGCGAAGTCTAGCAATTAACGCTTCGTACTCGACTTCATTATTCATCGTTGGGAAGCTAAACCGAAGTGCATATGCTGTCTCCTTTCCATCCGGACTAATTAGCATGACTCCCGCTCCACTGCCTGTACGACCTGAAGCGCCATCTACGTAAACTTTCCAGCAGTCATGTGGGGGCTCCTTAGGATGCTCGGCTTCGACTTTATTTTGCGGGAGTTCGTCCTGTTTTGGTGCTTCGGAGAACTTAGCCTCTACCAGGAAATCTGCTAGGGCTTGTCCCTTTATTGCCTGCCGAGGATAGAAATTTATGTCATGCTCGCCGAGTTCGACAGCCCACTTAGCAATTCTACCCGATGCTTCAGGTTTTGTCAGGACTTGGCGAAGTGGCAGGTCGGTTAGAACTCGTATGGTGTGTGCGTGGAAATACGGTCTCAACCTTCTAGCGGCATTCACTAGTGCAAGGGCGACTTTTTCCAATGGTTGGTACCTCGTCTCCGGTCCTTTCAGAGCTCGGCTAATGAAATAAACAGGAAGCTGCCGACGTCCTTCCTCCCGAACTAGTACAGCACTTATAGCTTCATCCGAGGCTGCGAGGTATAGGGAGAGGACCTCTCCATCTTTCGGAACAGACAAAGTTGGGAGTCTGGCCAGGTATTTCTTCAGCTCTTCAAACGCCGATTTGTGCTCGTCCTTCCATTCGAAGTCGGGTGCCTTCTTGAGAATTTTGAAGAAAGGGAGCTGCTTTTCGGCGGCCTTAGATAAAAAACGACTTAACGCTGCCAAACAGCCAGTCAGTTGATGCACATCATGAATGGTTTTCGGGACCTTCATCTCTTGGACGGCTCGAACTTTAGAGGGGTTTGCCTTTAAACCTTCTTGCGAAACCCAGCACCCCAGGAATTTCCCTGATCGTACCATAAAAGTACATTTCTCAGGGTTTAGCTTCAGATTTACTTTCCGAAGTAGGTCAAAGACAACCTTCAGGTTGTTAACACAGGTCGCTGGTTCTCTGCTTTTGACGACGATGTCATCAACATAGACTTCAACACTCTTTCCAATGTGTTGTTCGAATATCTTGTCGACCATCCTTTGATAGGTTGCTCCCGCGTTTTTAAGCCCAAATGGCATCTTCTTATAGGCAAACACGCCGAAGTCCGTGATGAAAGCTGTCTTCGGCGCATCCTCTTCACTCATCAGTACTTGGTGATACCCCTTATATAGATCTAGAAAACTGAAGACCTTGTGACCGACTAGGGCTTCTACTTTTTTGTCTATGTTGAGCAAGGGATAGCAGTCCTTTGGACAATATTTGTTGAGGTCGGTATAGTCAATGCACATCCGCCAACCTCCTTGTTATTTTTTGACCATGACCGGGTTGGCTATCCACGTCGGATATTTGACCTCGAACAAAATGTCGGCTTTTTGAAGCTGTTGCACCTCGTCATAAATGACTTGACTTCGTTCTGCCGCGAAGACTCGTTGCTTCTGTTTTACCGGCTTCACTTCGGGGTTGATATTCAGCTGGTGAGTGATGATGTTGGGCGCTACTCCGGTCATGTCGAGGGGAGTCCAGGCAAAAACATCTCTGTATTCCCGAAGAAGTTGGACGATCTGCCGGTGGAGTTCGGCACCTCCTGCGAAGCCTACTTTGACGACCTTAGATAGGTCGCCTTCGTAGAGTACTATGCTTTTCACCGGCTCATCTGATGCGGATTCTTGCTCCTGCCTCAACTCTTCGGGTAACTGTAATTGCTATGCTTGAGAGTGTTGGGGTGCCCCGGCACCTCGAAGTGCAATCTGCATGCACTCTTTTGCCCTTTTTTGGTCACCTCGAACTATGATCACCCCGTTTTTTGACGGGATTTTGATCGTTAAGTGGTATGGCGAACAGATCGCCTTGACCCCCACCAGCCAATCTCTTCCGAGTATAACATTATATGGAGAATCCGCTTTAACAACGAAGAAATTGATGACCTTAGTGGTTGATAAAGGGTGAATCCCCACTGTGACGGGTAGCTGTACGACCCCCTCCGTTTGCGTCTCCTGTTGGACGAAGCTCTTTAGCGGGACTGGTGCTGGTGCGAGCTGCGTCTTCTCCACTCCGAGCTGGTCGAAGCAACTCTTGAAGAGGATGCTGACCAAGGCTCCGGTATCGATGAAAATTCGTCGTACAAACTTATTGGCCACCCCGGCTTCGATCACTATCGAATCCTGATGGGGCATGATAGGTGGCACTGGATCTTGGTCCGAAAAAGTAACCACTTCGTCCTTCTTGAACCTTTTTTGGGAAGGTTCGCCTTGTTGCGGACTTCGAGCCTCGGCTTTTAACGATGACTTCGTAGCTCCCTGTGGGAGTCCAGTAATAGCTTGTACGACCCCATCATACTGAGGCTGGTCCTCGTCTTCGCCATCCTCTCGCTTCGGATTTTTGTCGGCCTAGGGGCCGCAGTTATTCCCCCTCCTATTTCGTCTTCTTCGTTTGTTGTTCTGGGGTCGGCCTTCATTCTGGTTGCGATTTTGGAACCTTTTAAGCGTACCATCGCGCACCAAGTTCTCAATATCTTCGGCTAAGTTCCAGCACTCTTCTGTATCATGGCCATAGTCTTCATGGAATCGGCAGTACTTATCCCTGGATCGGCGGTTTGCCTTTGATTTTGACATTGGCTGATGCTTTTCGAACATGTTGGTATGTAGCTCGTAAATTTCCGTCCTCGGCTTGGTCAGTGGTGTAAATTGGGTCTTCTCCGGAGTTTGCCGAGGTCCAAGTCGGGATTCAATTGGGCCTCGTTGCAGTCTATCTAAGGCACTTCGGCGACTTTGACTTCGGTCATTGCGCTCTTCCTTCCTCCGGTCTGACGGTTCAGGCTTATCAGCCTCGCACTTCTTTCTGTCTGCTTCATCCGCGCGTGCGAACCGATCCGCAATGTTCCACAGTTGCTTTGATGTGCGAGGCTCTTCTCTGACAATCTCCCTATAAAGAGCGCCAGATTGGATGACATTCTGGAAGGCTGAGATGAGGACGTCGTCGGTCAAGCGATCGACTTTCAGGTTTTCCTCGTTAAACCTGGTCATAAAGTCGCTTATTGACTCTCCTCGTCTCTGCCGTATGGAAAGAAGTTGTGCCGGAGTAGTTTTCGCCTCGGCCTTCTGGAAAAATCTGCGTTCAAAAGCGTCGAGCAGGTCGCCGTAGGATCCGATACTGCATGGAGGCAGGCTATCAAACCAACTGCGAGCATTGTCCACGAGTAGTTCGGGGAATACCTTACACATGTAGGTATCCTCGCTGAGACCTTGATTCACCATGCTATACTGATATTGGGACAAGAAATTCCTCGGATCGCACGAGCCGTTGTAAGGCTTAATCGGAGGGACTCGATACTTCTCCGGGAGAGGAGTGTATAGTATTCTGTTGGTGAAAGGAGTAGAGATCTTACTGTAAACAGTAAATCTCCCTTCTCGGTAATCGTTGTCGCGCTGAGGCGAAATAGTGCGACGACGAGGTGGGGTGGAGCTACGCCGAGGTGGAAGTCTCTGATCTCCACGGGGTTCGTCATTGAACCTCCTTTGACGAATTGCGGTATCTCGTGCTCCCACGATTTGGACGCTTTGGGAATTGTGTTGCTGTTGGGAATGGGGTGTGGCTCCACTTTCTTCATCTCGTTTCCCAGCTTTTAGTTGGTTGACGAATTGGAGGAATTCTGGGCCTTTATATGTGAGGAAATCTTTCACGGCATCTGCAAGTTCATGCGGCTGGAGATTTGGGACTTCCTCTTCTTCATGACCACTGTTGTGGCCTTCTCGGCTGGGATGGAGTGGATTGCCAAACTGATCCACCAAGATGTCTCCGACATAGCCATCTGGAGTTAGTGCACGCTCCTTCCCAGGGCGTCTGCGATTAGAGCTAGGCGACTGGCTGGAGGCTTCGTTGGATTCTTGAGGGGTTTTCTGCTGGGCTTCCTTCTCCTTAGCAGCGGCAGCGGCAGCGTCGGCTGCGGATTTAGCTCGTGTTGTTTTTCCGGCCATCGTGATTGTAGCAAACTTGCAAAATTTGATCGAGATTCACAGATTTCAAAATTCCCACAGACGGCGCCAATGTTCGATCTTATTTTCGCAAGGTTGTTTAATGCACAACAAACTGAGAATTAATGAACATAAAAGGGAACACAAAAGATTTACGTGGTTCGATCTATTGTGATAGATCTACGTCCACGAAGCAAAAGTATGTATGGATTTTATTGAGAGTATGCGTATAGCTTGTACAAAAATTCTCCTCCCCTTTCCCTCTCTTCTAGACCCCTATTTATAGGTATTTACATGTGGAATTCAATTAGGATTACAAGTCTCTTCCTATTAGGACTCTTTGTCTTGATCTCCTCCTTTATTGGATAAACACCGAACTTCTATATCTCTTAGAGCTTGAATTGTAGTCAATGTAGGAGTTGCCTTGGTGTAGAAGTCTCTTTGAAGTAGGTTGGAGCTGACTGGGCCGAGCTTAAGTGGATCGGGGCCGAGCTGCATAGGGAATAGGGGCTTTAGTTGGGCCGAGCTGCGTTGGCCGAGCTTAACTGTCGAGGCCCAATTATATTGGGCTCGATGCTTAGGCCTAGTAGCTAGGCCATGTCCTATCAGAATCCATATTTTAATCACATCCCTTGATTCGCTACATATCAACGGAGTAGATTGGTTTTTAAGTCACACTCTATCTTTAGTTTCCACCATAATGCATCCTTATATATATATATATATATATTATCATCATAAAATGGAGATAAAGAGGCGAATTTACAGATTTTGACTAAAAGAAATCTCCATGTAACACAAAATTTGATACAATAACAATCGATAAAATGTAATATTTGTTGAAATGTTTATTTCCACAAACCAGTAGAGGATCTGTTTTATCGACAATCAGCTTCAACATGCAAACCTCTTATTCCAATTCGTTCTGTACACAAACTGATGCGTATTTATTTGCTAACACAAACAAATTCTCCTTCGACTATAATATTAATCTTGTCACGGATGAAATCATGGCCACAAACAGTAATTCTAGAATGTTCTTCTTCTTGATGGAGGAGTTTGATGGTGGTGGAGGCGGAGCAGTTGCTAGACCTTGGTACGACGTACTTGATGTACACAGCTCAGGATTTCCAACTACCCTGAAACACACACACACATACATATATTTATAAAAATGCTCCCCTACTTACGGTGGGCACACTTAATGTGGCCACCGGTGATGTGGCAGTGCCACGTATGCAATTTTTTTTTTAGGATTTAATTTTTTATATTAGGGTTTAATTATTTTTGGTAGTGTTTTTATTAACTTCCTTATATATTCTAATGTCACGTGGGCACATTAAGCATGCTCACGGTGGGCATTGGAGCATTACTCCGTATATTTATACATTTTTATTTTATGGAAGTATGAATCAAAGAGAGAGTTTGGCTTACGTTAACATGAGGCCATTGTTTGCTGACAAGGAAGCTGGTACGCTACCATTGAACCCGTTATTCGCAGGATTCCTACGTCAAAATACCAACTTAACTAATTATCTGCTGAGGTAATTTATTTATTTATTCATTTATTTTAGGGAGAACTTGCAATGTTTTGAGTTCGGGTAATGTCCCAAGAAACTCAGGTATAGGCCCACGCAAGCTGTTGTTATGAACATCTCTGCAAATCAAATAACAATATGAATATATGATCGAGAGTTGAAGGAGAAAATGTTTTCTTGAATTAGGATGTGTGGATATGTAAGGATCACATCGTTTGAAGAGCATCCATGGAACTGAAATCTGGAAGATAACCCGATAGCCCGTAATCACCGAGTAACCTGTCAAATTAAAATCAATATTCACTAAATTTCTGCCTTGGAAAAAACAAGTGTTCATACTTTCAAAAAAATTTAATAAATTTGCAGCATAAGAATTTATCACAGTGATGTTACTCGCGGCGTAGGATCACCATTGCACTTGATCCATTCCCATGTATAATTTGAAGGGAGACAAGGATCACCACTCCAACCTTGTAACACACTAAAACTTTTTTGCAGAGAGGCCAAGCCTTCAACTAAATCACCAAAAAGAAACAGACAAAAAAAAAAAAAAAACAAAAAAAAAAAAAAAAAGGTTGTGTCCAACTCATGGAGTCCCTCTTCACTGTATAAGTCACCTCATAGTAGTAGTACTGAGTAGTTGATGTCCGGACTTGAGTCCAATCGTTTCCATCGAACTGGAGAGCAAACGTGGGAGGCGAAGACTTGCCATCATAGTTCCCATAGTAGAAGCTAGCACAAGCAGGAGGACACGCCCCGCGGCCCCGGTTTCACAGAGTCGATGTAGTAACAGTTCTTTTTCCGAGTAGTGAACACTCTCAGGGTGTCTGCTACGTGACCGATGGGATCTGAAGCTCTGACCGAAGTGGATTTGCCACTCTGCACGTATCTGTCGTCCCCCACCCAATCAATGCCATCATCGTCTTTGTAAGGGAGTGATGATCCGCAGTCGATGCTGATGAAAACTGCAAGAAAAGATCAAGATATTATTATATATGGCCTGAAAACAGAGAGAAACAGAGTTATTGATATCAAAGATTACAGGGTTTTTTTTTTTTTTTCCCTGAGAAAAATCAAAGATTACAGTTACCATTGTAGGAAAAGTAGAACTTGCCGGGCGTACAATACAATCGAAGATTACAAGTGAAATAAGAAAAAACTACGAACAAAGTGAAATTTGAAGTCGAGTCGAGGAAACCCTCTTTCCGCAAGACGAATTACGCCCCGAGTGCTCGCGGATTTGGCGCTTCGTCCCCAAAGATAAAACGACTTCTCGTATTCTTAGTAGCAGCACCACAAACTAAGAAGCTCCGGCGAACTGGAAATAAAAGGCGAAGGAACTGAGCTCAAAAACTGAATGATGTAGAAGAGATGATGCAAAATGCTTTGAGTTGTGTGTCCTAGAATGGCCTGCAGAGTCTTCTATTTATAGGCTGCTCATTCAGGAGGGACATCAATGCCATAAAGGCATTAACAACCACTAAGGTAGTGGGTTAGTGGTGGAGTGGAAGAGGCTGACTGTTCAGCTGAAGATACACTTTCCAGAGTCTTCTTCCGGATGGGCCACGAATTGGGCTGGACGGGTAGGCCTCATTAGAATTGGGCTGGGCAATTGGGCTTCCACATGGCCCAAAATACTATATATTTTGTGGTCCAAAAAATATAGTACACAAGACCCCAAGCCCAAGCCCAAGCCCAAGCCAAAGGCCCAAAGGACCAATTGCCAAGATCCAAGATCCAAGTCCAAGTCCAAGTCCACGGCCACGAAACCCGAACCCGAGCCCGAGCCCGAGCCAGAGCCGTCCGGCACGGACAGCGGGGCCGGATCGAGTGTGTGCTCACGCGAGAGCCCAACCACACACTTATCCACTTACTTGGCCCACTTGTTATTAAGCCCACATGTTTAAACACTTTTAAACAGCACACCACATTAATATTTAATCAATGTGGTATAACTTACACTTCATTAACTAATGAAGTAACTCTCCACCAAACTTTGAACATTTATATCTCACTCACCGGAAATCGGTTTTGAGCCTATAAATATACCACGCTCATCTACTCCGCGAGTAGAACAATAATCTAATATTTAATTTATTACATAAATTAAATATTTGTTATTATTTATTTGGTCAAAACCAAATTTCCAACAACCATTAGCTGATTTAGAAAGACTAGTGCACAGTGATAAAATAAGAAAGATGAAGAACAAATGATAAGCCATGCCACGAAAAATATGTTTATTTTGTAAGAAGTAAGAAAATCCTTCATCACTTGTGTTCTTTATATGCTACTGGCAAACCGTGTACTTTCGCTCTAATTCTCATGGAAAAGGACAGAAGCAGAATCTGAGAAACATTCTTAGGTGGTTAAAGATTTTTTTAAGGAACAATTTGGAAAAAGAAAATAAAGCAGTATTTGAGATGAGATGAGATGATCTTACACCGTAGGATTATCTAAGAAAATTCCTAGTCAATGGCATGAATTCTCCCTCCGTGAAGAATGATTCAAAACAAATATGGACAAGATCAGAATTTGAATACAATATTGTTTGTTTTTATAAAGACTTTATACAAAACATGTTATGTGTATGAAGTGAAGTCAATGGCAATTGATGTTTGCAGGAAAATATAAAAAACCTGGTATCCAAGGCACAGTCTATGGCACAAAAACACTTGCTGACGTCAATTAGCACATAAGAGTGTGTTTTTCAAACTTCTAAATTGTGAAGAAGACGGTGAAGATGCATATACGACGTCGTTGAACTTCTCTCCATGGATTTCTGCAAGTTCAGTTCACCTCAAGAGATGAAGGAATGGGTGAATTTGATGAAGAAATAAACGGCTACATTGTGCCTTCTTCCCCCGTAACCTGCGTATAATGCCATCGCCGGAACCCTAGCTCGCAGTTCTGGTCGACGGAAATTTGTCTTGAAATACAAGACTGAAATCTGATGAAGGGTTAATAGCTTTTTCCCGCAACTATTGTTGCGTCCGTTGCACGAAATATATAACTTACTCCATCCGTTCATGATTTTTAGACAAAAGAATTTGTTAATTTTAGAACTTTGTAATTATGGGTTTTAAGGTGGATTTGTGTAGTATAATTTTCTTAATAGAGTACTATTATACTCGTAGTATCCTATAAAAAAATAATATTAGAAAAATTACTTTAAATCCATCATTACAAAACATGAAAACTATTGCGAAAAAAAAAATTAAGTCTAAAGATCATGGACGGAGGGAGTATAAGAGAGCAATAGAATAAACAAAAAAATTAAAACTATACATTTTTCTCTTATACTCCGTATCATAACTAAACAACTAATACAATTAACATTACTTTATTGTTATATTCACTAAAAATTTAATTTTCGTAATTTTAGAAACCTAAAATAATTTTAATAGAATATAAGTAAATATAATTTTAAATATTTAGGCGAAAGAAACATAAGCTCCCTATAGGCTATTATAGTGAAACTACTATTGAAATTAAGATATGTAAATTAATATTTTTGATATTTTATTTAGATTCGTATAATTGTCTAAATAATTTATTACTCCTATGTTCCTTTATTTAATACATTTCTTTGAAAAAAAATAATACATCAAGAAACTACCCAATAAGTCATGATTAGTGATTACAATAAATTTATCAGTTAACAGCTTTAAATATAACTTAGTATTATTTCACCAAAGTTCAATTAATAATTACTTTTGTTTGTGAAAATGCATTCAAAATTTGTATTGTCACAACAAAATTTTAGAATAAAAAATAGAATTGAAAAAGTAAACAAATAACATATAGATATAGCAAAATAAGAAAGTTAATAGAATATAGTGCAAACATAGATATATTAGGAACCAATGAAATAATATTTATAATTTAAAATATATTTATTATCAAATCCAGTGGACAATTTATAACTTTTTGAAGTAAATGATCTTCATAAACCATTAAACAATTAGTGGTTACTTTTGGAGGGAAAATGACATTTTTGTAAATTTTGTCAACTATTCTATTTTTATATATTGTATAGATTGAAATTGTGGTATTTACAATTGAGTCCCCCATGTTTTTGTATTCTTCATCCCAAAAAATAACTGTTTTTTTTAGCACGTAAAAAGAATGATAATATTATCTCAATTCCATTATATTAGTCTCATTTGTCATTTCCGTCCATCCCTTGGTTACAATTAACTCTATCTCCTTAGAATTGATATGTGACTAATATGGTGGGATGGAGGTAGTATAATTTAAATAATTATTTTATCAGCCAATTTATACCAAATTTTTATATTTATAAAATACATAAATTTTATGTTAAGCTTTTCAATAAGTTTTTTTTGGCAATTTTCAATTGTACAAGTTTTTCTTTGTATTATTAACCTTTTTAAAATTGCAATAAGTATAAGAAGTGGATCCACTACAAGAAATTCGCGCTTTAACTACGGAATTTTCGGTAGTTAAATCAATAAAATTCGGTCGTTAAACATCTAACTTACGGAATCGGCGACCGAATCTTTTCCGTCTCAGCACAGCTCACAGTTAAATCTCTAAGTACCAAAAAAATCGGTCGTTAGATTAACAACCGAAATTAATGACCGAATTTCCGTAGTAGTGCTAGTCGTGGTCAACCAAGTCAAAATCCGAAATAACAACCGAATTTTCGGTAGTTAATTAACGACCGAATTAATTCGGAAGTTAAACCCAATTACCTCTCTTGACTACCGAATATTTCGGTAGTTAATTCAATAACTGTTTATGTTTTTTTAGCAGCATTTTTCCAGTTTTATAATGCTACTCACCTGCTGCAATCAACAATCCAATCGCCAAAATTCAAAAGACATCAATTCCAAGTTACAAATGTCATTAAACAAGTCATAGTTTCAACAGTTTTCAGACATCATCCGTTAATCCAAATTCTGCAAATATCACATCCTTCGAACTACAAATCAGAGAAATCCCAAATCCTAATTCAAAAGCCCAACATCCCAAATCCAATATAATCAACTAAATGTCTAAAATGGGGGTGGGGGTGATGGGAGAACCTGTGATTGGTCACTGGAAACTATCGAAGCTCGGAGAAGATTGCATGAATGTCATCATTTTCTTCATGTTCTTGCCACATTCTGCGTACTCTCTATTTGGTTCCTCCTCCTGCCAGGCACGCTTCTGATCCCGTGCCAACATCTCATCATTTTGTGCCTTCAGCCTAGCCTCCATCTCCTCTTTTTGTGCAATCAGCTTCGCCTTAAGTTCTCGAATACTTTCCTCATATTGTTTGGACAGGCATAGAAGATGACCAACTACCACGTGAACGAGCAGCATACATCTGAGATAGGCAGCCTTTGCTTATCATACGTCCCTTGTCATCAACCTTACATTTCTCCATATATATCTCTTCAACCTTCGCAGGCGTCACTTCTCGCATTTCATTAGAACCAGGAAGCGGAGCACGTTCCTCCTGAATCTGCCTCTGCCTCCTGCAGAAATTTAACCAATTACGACATCAAAGAAATTTACTCATGTACACAATTACTGAAATCTACTTAATAACACTGAATTTGCAGTCATAATTATCTTACATAGTAAGTACATTTTAAAATTTCTTGGGGCTGCAACAATATCAAAAGCAGTGATTCCGCGATTTTCCGGTGATATGGCAATCTGCGGAAGAACAAAAAAAAAAACTTAAAAAAAGAACATGCGTATTCAATCTAAAAAAAAGAGCTTAAATAATGCATTAGCCTCCATCCATGAATTATACTTAAATAATGCTTATTTCAAACACTATGAGATGTTACCCAAAAACGTTTAAGCAAATGAACTCAAGAATACTAAATAAGCTCAATATATAAAAAAAGTGAAATTTATAATTGCTAAACCATTGAAATTTTCTTCACAAAATGCTCAATCCACATAAAATCAAGAAGATGTTAGGGTTTTGAAACATACTGACATAACAAGGGTCTTGCTAAATGGCCACAATATGACCAGCCATATAAGAGTTTTATAGTCATTATACATTACTTAATTTATTAATTTACACAAATATCCTTATAGCATTTATTTATTGAAAAATATATTCAAGGTAATTTTCAGTTACAACTTGCAAGTCATGTCTCACCACATAAATTAAAGATTCTTAATTTCCATATACAATCTTGGAATATTCAATCAAATTAATACAAACCAATAGCTTAGTTTTAGAAGACGTGATGTTTGTTATGAATATGTCTCTATTTCATACTCCTACATCTCAAGTATTCTGACACTCTTTTTTGATTGGGCCGTCTCAACTATTCTGACACCTTTCCTTTTTGGGAAATAATTAGCTAAATTAATAGTACAATTAGTAAATCCCTTATTATACAATATTATCTAATTAAATCTCATCATCCACTCGCCTCTCAGCACGTATCCCAACAAAATTTAAATCCTAAAAGTTTAAACTATCATAACTTTCTCGTTTGTTATTCGATTTTTATGATTTTTATTCCTAGTAATTTATTATCACTTGAGTATAAAAGAATTACCTAAGAGAAATTCTATTAGAAAATCGAGTAGCCACTTGATTAGATAATAATTCTTAGTTCGCTATTAAATAATCGAGTAGCTACTTGATTCTCAATGTTTATCAATGAATTAGCAAATAATTCAAGTAGAAACTTGATAACGAAATTTTACAAAGTAGTAAAATTATTGTTCATTTTAGTCAACAAGATAAATCGATTATAGTGTCTCGATTAAAAATTCCCAAATTATATTAGTAAGTTAACGAGCCAAGTTGGTATATGATTGGGCCAGGCCCATTAGCTAAATAATTATTGGGAAAGCCCATACACAAACAATATCATTCAACATTGGGCCAAGCCTAATTGGTTAGAAGAATGGCTTGCAGCCGAAAATCCATCTATACATATATATATGTATATATATATATATATATTACTATATTACTACATTACAAACTATAATCAATACTTGTAGAAAACAAATAAATTACACTTCATTACTTAATAACATATTACACTTTCTTCAAGTCAACAATGGTGTGCTAGATTAGGGAAGAGTACACGCCTAATTCAAGGAAAAAGGGAACAACATCAATCTACAGCAAGACAGTAGTGTGCAGCAGTCTCCTTGAACCCATGAACCTGCAAAAGAGAAGCTACATCAAGACTTAATGAAGATATACTAGGGAAGAGTACATCAAGACTTAATGAAGCTAGATTAGGGAAGAGTACACGCCTAATTCAAGGAAAAAGGGAACAACATCAATCTACAGCAAGACAGTAGTGTGCAGCAGTCTCCTTGAACCCATGAACCTGCAAAAGAGAA
Organism: Mentha longifolia; assembly: GCA_001642375.2. Taxonomy (NCBI): domain Eukaryota; kingdom Viridiplantae; phylum Streptophyta; class Magnoliopsida; order Lamiales; family Lamiaceae; genus Mentha; species Mentha longifolia. Next base: position 24,963,316 of record CM038112.1, on the reverse strand, counting down.
GCTACATCAAGACTTAATGAAGATATACTACCTCCATCTCATTACATTAGTCACATTCACTATTTGATACGTTTTTTCACCGAAACCTAGTACGGGTTTTCAAATATAATTTTGTAATATCGTTTTTTTTACGGGATACTATGAGTGTCATAGTATCCCGTAAAAAAAACGATACTACAAAATTATATTTTAAAACCCGTACTATGTTTCGGTAGAAATACGTGCAAAAAGTAAATGTGACTAATATAATGGGATGGAGGTAGTATTATGGAAGATTTTGTAGCAAAACCTACCATAGCATAGCAAGACCTAAGAGTCTATGGGCTGCTTACCACAACCATACATACGCCCTCCTACTTCAGTCCACACTACCACATTTCACAACCCCTCATTCATATTTCAAACACTTAGAAACAAGAGAGAGTGAGAGTGAAGAACTGAGCAGTAGCAACAGAGGGAAAGGAGGTAGCAAGCCACAATCCATTTTTTCCTTTTACCTTCAAGTTCAGACCACCCACCCCATTTCCCCTTCGAGGTAGCATCTTAAAACACTAGCTCGAGAAAAGCATGAACGTTTTTCTCACTTAAATAACCTTAGCATGTTTCCTTTTAGTTTTAGAACTAGTATACATATAGCATGCTTGAGATTTTCAGAGACTAAAGAAACAGTCCCCAAACTTTGATACACCAAGCATTTCATAACATACATAACCTACAGCTCCCAAAACAGAAAGCATGCTAGAAAGGGAGATTAATATCTCAGGTTTCAGATTCAATAAGTACCCTCATAAGTCTCAACTACAGCATCTGATTGCATAACTCATGAAACATATACGCTAAGCCGAAACATAAAAGCATGAAACATCAATCTAAAACCAGAATTTCGATCAAGACTAAAACAGAGAATTAGTACTATTAACTCAGCAAATAAAAGAGCGTTAGAATCGGAAGCGAATCGAACCTCGTCGAGGCCGAAGCCTCGACAACAGAAAGGCTGATCGGAGAGAGGAGCTGCGGCGGCACCATCATCCACGATGCTCGAAACCTGCAAGAAGAAGAAGAGAAAATCAGTACTTATAATCAGTTAAATAAAACAGTATTAACAATCTTATAAGATTTATTAATAAAAGGGAAAGCTCGTAAGCTAGATAATTCGGGACGAATGTCCCCAAATTCGTAAGAATTTGGGATTTTATTGTAGGATCAAAATCCTAGAGAGAGTGTCGGAGAAGCTGCGGGAGTTATGCCGGAGCGGCACCGTCTCACCGCAGCCAGAGAAGCACACCGGACGGCGAGCTCTTGTCGGAAGATGACGAGGGAAAACCGAGGAAGAGCTTTGCCCTGATTTTCATTTTTGATTTAGGGCTCTCAAATTAGGGCGAAGCAGCTAGGGACGAGCGAGGGAGACGACGGGCAGAACCGCCGTGTCGACAGGTTCCGACGAGAATGGCGCCGGAAGGGATGACCGGAGAAGATGATGGAGAATCGGAGAAGAAGAAGAGAGTTGAGAGAGAGCGTGGTTCGTCCGGTCGAGAGAAGTGGGAGAGGAAGAGAAGGGTGGGGTGTTTTGTTTCTAGCCGGGTCGGGTCTTGGATCCGGGTTTCCGGGCCGCGAAATTGGGCCATCAAGGCATGGGCCGAAATAAGGGAGCTGGGCCGGGTCTTATTATTCAGCTGGGCCGAGCACTGGGGCAGGTCTTACATTTCTTTGGGCCTTATTAATTCAATTAATGATTAATCCAACCCAAGGAATAATTATGTGATCCAAGAATTACCGATTAATTATACGAGACCGCTTAATAATAATAATTCTTGAGAGAATTATTTTACGAAGATTAAAAGATTTAACTTATAGAAATAAGTTATTAAACAAGAGATAAATTTATTTACTCAGAATTTATTGATTAAGCTAATCAATTACGCAATTAGAATTAATTATCGTTAAGCCTTTTGATTAATTTTAATTCTAAGTAAATAAATCAATTAATTGATTTATTAAGAAGCAATCAAATAAGCTATTAGTATAATTCGATTAATAAATCAAGCTTAGATAACAGTGACGACGTCACTTAAAAATTAGAATAATCTCCGAGAAGATATAGAGTTAGAATTATTCGATAAACTTTTATCGTTCGAATGAAGAATCTTACTGCATTCTTGAATCAAAGGTCAAGTGAAGAAGGAGCAGTAGCCGAGGCGAAGTTAAAATTCATTGCCAGTTAAGCAAAGCAAGTGAGGTGGGCTTTCTTTTAAAACAAAGCATGTTTTATTAGTTGATATAGCTCTTTTTAAAGTATTGTCATGCCATAAAATGTTTTGTTTTTGTATGATGCCTATCTGTTATTGGCTATGCCAATTTTATAAGAATCGAATTCGGGTTCTTGTATAGCTTGCTACTATACCTGGACTAGTGTACACAAGTGGTCGATTCGCTTAGTGTGGTGATCGATCAGGTGACGAGTGAGGTGGCCACCTCCTCGGGCACCACAGATCAGATATGGTAAATTACAACAGAAATTTGACTGCAGTCACTTTTGAGAACTAAGAGATTTTAGTGAACATAGACTTTTAAGAAAAACCCTATGTTTCACTCAGTATATGGATGACAATAAAATCAGTTTTGGGCAATGTGTTCACTGAGTACAATTTGTACTTAGCCCTGTATATTGTTTTTAATGTGCAGGTTGAGCAAGTTGAAGCGGAGTGATCGGCGGAGCTTTTGTCAATTTAGTGAAGATTTAGTTGTTGATAACTCTTGGTAATACATGTCTTCATACATGTATTTATAGCCATACTTTCGTTGCGTACATTCTGATGTTCTTAAAGTTCCTTTCGATTTAGATGTATCATGAGTCAGAATCATGACAAGCATTGTCCTACTTTATCAGTTATAAGTATCAGATTATCTAGAAATGAGATTGCCCTGAGAGTCGATTCAAGAAATGTTATTCATTTATCCATTATTTCGTATTCATATTTTATAGTCACGAATTTATCAAGCTTAGCTATTGTTTAGCAAAGTGCGGTCGTGACATGTCGAGCCCATAAATATAAATTAGGTAAAAATTTTCAATATAAATTAGGTAGTATCATATTCTCAAGTCCTAATAAGATTCCTATGCAATATTTTTATTTCAACGAATTCTTGTACTACTATATATATTGACATCATCATCGTCATTTGATGATACAAAAAATTTAAACCTGGGACTTTTGATCTTAGACATTAACTTAATCTGTTATATTTTTATTATTAAAGTGATGAGTAGTTGAATTTTTTACATAATCAAATTTCAAATAAATTTTAATTTGAAACATGTTCAAAAAAATGCCGCCATTTTGATAGGGATTAAAATATTTGATTTTCTTAAAATCAAGATATATTGCATTATTGTGCTCTTGTTAATATTTTATTTAGATGATTACTAGAATTATAAATTATATTTAAATTAATTATATTACTGTAGTTAATCTTTTAATCATGCATACGAAATAAACGAAATTTAATAGGACAATAGAAGACTTGAATTTCTTTAGTCTTTTAATGATTATACCATATTTAAACCAGGGGTAAAAGAGTCTACTAAATTCAAGCAATTTACCTAATCTATTTTAGGAGAATAAAAGGGCATTATGGGCAGCCATTTTAAAGAACAGGTTCAGTAACCTGAGGGTGTATACAATATATACAAATAGACATTAGAAATGACTGACAGGGGAAAACAATATTATTTCGAAAGATGTATCCGGCATGTCTTGAACCACCTAAAACAATAGTAAAGGAAGGTGCAGGCACAGAATTAAGCAAAATAAGGACTTTAAATTGAAATTTTAATTGGGAAAGGGAGTTAACAACGATAAGTCAAATCATCGTAAAAGACTTACACACTGCGGCAAGTACTTAAGTCGAATCCAGGAGGCAAATTCCCACTCAAGATAGGTTATATCTACATGTTGATCGAAAGTTAGTAAGAAACAAGTCTTCTGTTGTTGGAGAAAGTCTTTAAATGCAATATGGCCTTAACTTCAGCTAAAAATAGACACATATACCACACAAACGCCCTTGCACACTCTTGATCTTTGAAGCATGAAGGGCAGGACAAAAAATTGCATTCTTTGGGATTCTAATCTTAATCCAAGTTAGAATAATAGTTCAACTAAAGGTACATAACCACTTACTTAAGTAGATTGCTAAGTCACTCAATCTAAATAACAAAATTCTTGCTAAAGAATGAACTAGCAAGATACTATAGTAGGTGAGCATCAGGCATTTTAGTGTTATCAGTACATGAGAAGCCAATGTTAGTTCATTGAAATGGCAAATTTGACCTCAATATCTTCATACTATTAATAATATATTGCAGGGAACCTCGAGTATAATACAAGTTACAAATACACCGATACACATTTAACAAAGAATTGTACAGATTGCTGAAAAATAAATAAGCCAATAGTATGTCAAGGCACCATGCACCACTCTAAATAACATGATTCTTGCTAAAGAATGAATCAGCGCATATACAGTAAACGAGCATCATACACACATTCCCAATATTATCAATAGCATGAGAAGCCGTGGTTTATTCATCAGAATGTCAAATTCAATAACCAGAGGTGCTCCACTTCCGACATCAACTCTGAGCCCAAGAGGAATCAATAATTAAACTATGTATCGGGGCATGATTATCATGAACAATCAATTAAGACACTTTTGCCCTAATCTAATTATATTGAAGCTCAGCTCACTGAGCATGTGAAAAGAAGAAATTATGAAAGAGAACGATAGAGCACCTGATATAACTACATATTAGGCGGAATGAGCGGCGGCGGCGGGACTCCCCTTTTGCGGCGATGTCAGCGGCGTCAAACCTTCCGACCTGATTAAGAGACGGAATTAGGTAGAGACGAGACAGAGAGGGTGAAAGAGAGAGAGATATTGAAAGAGAGGTCGAATAATCGACCAGAGAACAAGAGCTCACCGGGTGTGGGGGGTTCAATCGCCGGAGGAGGAGCGGCGCTGCTTTTCTGATTTGGGGAAATTGAAATATCGCGATTAATACTAGAGTACTAAACTCTTAGATTAACGACCGAAATAAAATTCTGTAGGTAGTCTACGACCAAAAGTATTCGGTCGTTAAACCATTAATTTAATTTTTGTTTTTTAATTTCTAAAAATCGTACTTTAACAACCGAAATTAAAATCCGTATTTGTTTAACTACGGATTTCGATTCCGTCGTCAAGTTTAACGACCGTTCGGTCGTTGAATTTGGTCGTAGATTTCCCAACCGATTCTGTCGTCAAGTTTAATGACCGTTCGGTCGTTGAATTCGGTCGTAGATTTCCCAACCGCTTTTTCAGTCGTTGATTGGTAGTTAACTAACTACGGATAAAATTCGGTAGTTAAATCCGTAGTAAAAGCGCGTGTTTCTTGTAGTGAGGAGTAGTATTATATATGTCCAAATATAGTAACTAGAGTTTTCTTTTTAATTTACTCATTTATCTTATGTCATTACAAAAGGTAAAATTCATTGTCATAATATAAAATATGTCGATACAATTGTTCTTAAAAAGTATTTTACTTGATGGTTGAAGTAAGAATTAAAATACCTATGATATATATAGTTAAAATAAATATAAAATTTTAATTTTAATTTGAATAGACATTAAGAAAAAAATTCTACTAAGTCTATTCATACAAAACAAAATATAACTATGAGAAAACTTATTAAATTATACTTTGTAAGAGATTATAATATATGTTACTTGTATTACTATTTCTTTTTCTAATTGAACTCTAATGATTGAATGTAATGCTGCTCAATTTTAAATGATTTAGTTTTTAATAAATAATATAAACTCAATATATACTTATTATCTAAGGTATATTGATACTATTTATGAATATTATACAACATCAATTGCAATTATACATAGTGAAATGAGTATCTATAAAAATATATAGGGTTTGATTCTGGTGAAAACTATTAATAGTGTAGAAACTAAAAACTTTTTTAGTCCATAGATCTAAGTGTATTTTGTGGCCAAGATCATGACATGTGGAGTTGAATTTCATTTTTATCGCTGATTTTCATGCATATTTAATGCACTTAAGGGTAAGGATTTCCATTTTTTTTAGTAAGAAATTACATTCCTAAATGTGTCAATGGTTAAATATACCCAAAAAGGATAACTATATAAGTTTTATACCCAAGCAAATAAAACTATAAGTTTTATACCCAAAAGTCATTGAAAAGACAAAAATAACCTTCACTTTATCTCACTCAAAACAAAACAACAAAGAATGTGGGCCCCACATTTCAATTTATTCAAAGAAATAAAAAACAAACCCTACCCCACCCCATTCTCTCTCTCTCGGCCGTCACTCTCCATCCTCACGATTTCTCTCCCTCTCTCTCCCAAAGAAACCGTGAGTCTAACCCCCAATTTTGAACCGTGAATTTTTTTTAATTGCCGGCGCCGGAGAGGAGAAACCATGGCCGACGATTCGAACAATGACCACGATTCTGGTGCCGAATCCGAAGGAGTTCCACAACATCGCCCAATTCCGACGAGGGCCGAACGGGAGAATATTCCGGAGCCGCCGGCGCCGGTGAGTTTTCTAACCTTCATTATTTTTTAAAATAAAATTATTCAATTTACGGTTTAAATTGTAAGCATGTTTTTCAGTTTTTTGGATGGAATAGTTTGGATTTGTATGCGATTTATATGAAAATGACACAAATATGTGTGTGCTTGCATTGCGATTTATGTGTGTGTGCTGGGTTTGAACTTGAAGTTGAATCTGTACAGTATAGGTTTGGGCATAATTCACGGTTTAAAAGCAAAGAAACCGTGAGCTCACGGTTAAACTAAGCTTAAACCGTGAGAAAAGGAATCCTCACGGTTTGAATTAAGTTCAAACCGTGAGGAAGCCAGTTTCTCACGGTTTAAGCTTAGTTAAACCGTGAGATCACGGTTTCTTTGCTTGTAAACCGTGAATTATGCACCATACAGATTATATACACTATATTCGATATATTTAATTTAATTAATTAATTCACTTCATTTGCATTTTTTGGGTGATTGCAGCCTAGGTACCAATGGTACAGGCCTCTCATGCAAGGATTTCCGGGTGAAATCAATGCCTACTATAGAGACTCCGCAGCTGTGTCAATCGTAAACCATTTACTGCGCATTGGCGGACGTGATCTGTTGGCCCGATTTAGCGACGAATCTCCATTCGCAATCATCTGCACAATTAAGAAGATTGGGAACGCGAAGCGTGCCTTGCACGAGCTTTTGTCCCGGGAGTTATGGAGGGGTAACGACCATGATTTTGAGATGATGTTTCACGTGAATGGCCAGGATATTCGGTATGGGCCGCAAGAATTTTGCCTCGTGACCGGATTGAGATTCGGTTCCTCGACCTTTAATCCTCACGGCAAGAACCACATCATCCCAAGGACGAGCCTCTTCTATACTTACTATGAGGGGCGTAAGGTGCTAGTGAAACAGTTGTTTAACGATTTCACGAATGCCGACGTAGTTGTTTAACGATTTCACGAATGCCGACGTAGTTCTAGGGACGGAGGATCAATACATGGCTGCCGCTAACCTCCTCGCCTACTACTACTTGCTATTGTGTCGGGACTACAATAGAAGCATTGATGATTGGGCATGGACTTTAGTAGAGGATCCGGAACGATGGGCTACATTTCCGTGGGGCTCATGGTCATTTCAAATACTGTGCCACCAACTAGGAGTGGCAAAGAAGGACCCGAGAGAAATTGGAGGCTCTGACACTAATGCTGCCTACCATCTGTATGGGCCCGTCTGGGCATTGTATTTTTGGGCCTTCGAGGCCCTTCCGGATTTAGGAGAGCAGTGTGCCAACAAGCTGAACCCCACGCGTTCCCTCGACTAAGGAGATGGGAAATGGGACACAACTATAGAGATTTCCATGATTTTTTTAACGATCCAACGGTATGTCATCATTCTCTTAATCTGCAATTATATATCATTTGAATTATTAATTAAATTCAATTAATATTGGCTTAGTTTATAGTTTATAGTATATGGTGATTGAAATTGAATTAATTAGAGCGTTTTATGTAGATTATCGATTAATTGTTTGAACTGAATTATAATTAATTTAGTTAAATTTATATTTATTTATTTATTATGATTATTTAAGCATGATCACGGTTTGATATTACATAAAACCGTGAGCTCACGCTTTCATTTAGAATAAAACCGTGAAAGCTGTTGTCTCACGCTTTGGGACTACATCAAACCGTCAGCTCACGGTTTGATTTAAGTTAAAACCGTGAAAGATCATTCTCACGGTTTGAACTTAAATTAAACCGTGAGCTGACAGTTGATTTAAGTTCAAACCATGAAAGATCATTCTCACGGTTTGAACTTAAATTAAACTGTGAGCTAACGGTTGATTTAAGTTCAAATCGTGAAAGATCATTCTCAAGGTTTGAACTTAAATCAAACCGTGAGCTAACGGTTTGATGTAGTCACAAACTGTGAGGCATCAGCTTTCACGGTTTCATTTCACGGTTTGAATACTGATTTTGATTTTTAATTTTTTGTGCCTTTGTCTTTTGCAGCTCCAAGTAAACCCGACGCTCGAACCTTCGACGGAAGAAATGGCTCAATTATACTATCTTAGCCTCTTCGAAGAGCAAGACCCCTTGATGGTTCGATTTAATCCGAATACGCGTCATGCTTGGAAGAAAGCGCCTATACCGCAGAGACAGACGAAGGAAGCGAGAACTATGGTGAAAGTTCTCGACAAATTGAGGTGTCGGGATGCCGGGACTGCAGCCCAGCCCCGTGGTCGCCAGCCACGTGCCACCAGGGCAAATTCTGAGGGTCGAGGGCCTCTCCCAATCCCCAGAGCTCGTGCGAGTACGTCGAAGAGGCCGAGGGTGGAGAGTTCACATCCCGAGAGGTCCCCGGGCCTTGTTTGTTGCGTGCATGGGCATCCGTGCCCCTGAGGATGTGATAACGATGCGTGGGCCGACAAGATCATGGAGAGAATGGCCCAAGACGAGTCAGACACCGGGGTGACGGCTCTTATCGCCAAGTTCATGGCAGGGCACCTGAAGGGGATCTTCAGGAGGTCGGGGAGTTCCTCGGGTCCTGGCGTTCATTCTCATCGTCGAGCACCGTCACATGCCAGCCATGTGGGCTCTGTTGGACGACATTTCGTTGACCGGGCCCATGAAGATCGAGACGATCGAGAGGTTCCCTACATTGAGCACATATCACCTACCCCCGTGGGCGCTCCGGGTTTCGAGCACATGGTGGGGTTTGTTACCGAGCCGGTAGCATGAGAGAGATCAAGGACGCCTCCAGTTCGAGAGGCTGAGGTCGAGGACGTAGAGTCGTCACACTCATCTTTTTATAGGGACTTGGAAACGATGCCCCCATATGATTGGGTGCATCCCGTACTACAGCCTGTCGTTCCTCATCCGCAGATGATTCCCGTTCCCGAGGAGCGACAGGGAAACGGGGGTGAGTACAGTGATGCAGACTCTGACGTGGCAGGACAGACGCCTGTGCGTCGGGTTCGTATTGGGGGATGGAATGTGAGGCCGTCGGCTGCCTTACAGAGCCCATTTGTTCCGATTATCCCCACACCGTATACTGGCTCGACGATCAAGGAGATATTTATGGCATTCAGACGAAGCGGGCCGGATTCCTACGCAATGAACATGCAGGACCCGCCATATAGGATGACGCAGTCCTTGTTCGATGATATCGAACACCCCGCGATACTGTTCAATGCTGAGGTTAGACCGGACCTTATTTTGTGTTGTTATTATTTTTGATACTTTGTCGAGTATTATGTTTTCATAATAATCTGTGTTTATTTTAGGTAATGGAGCTGTATGTGCTTTACTGGTGGAGTCGACTCCAAGATGGACTTTCTTTGTGTCCGTCTCTGCAGGAGAGAGGCACCGTTATGCTTGGATTGGGCGTATACGTGAGTTTTTATTGACATATTTAATGAATAATTATTTTATTTATTTTATTTTGTGTGTAATCTCTAAACGAATATATTATTTGACAGTACGACTTGAGAACAACTCTGATGGCTTTTCACGATGGAGATCAAACGGCAATGGCAAAGTCGAAGCTAAAGTATCGTGATTACAAGTTGTCAAAGGATCTCGAGAATTGGTTTCACGGCGTGGGCTCGTATGATGTTTGGATGAACGCAACTTGTGTAAGTTCCTTCAATTTAACTTTTTCATTTGAGAACGTATTATTATTAGTGCTTGAAGAATAAGTTGAGTCCTCGACCCTTCTATGCAGTTTGTGTTTGTTTGTCATGTCTCCTCCGACCACTGGGTTATCTGCCGGGTATTGACTGACGAGTGGACGATGGAGGTATATGACTCACTTCTACATATGCTCCGTAATGCAGCCGACAGAATGCATCGGAAGGTCCAGCTCTACCCGATCCTAAAACTGTGGCCCAGAGTCTTGCAGCAAGTTAGGTATTGGGATCAACATCCACGGCTGGCGAAGCAAAATGATTTCTTGCAGATTGTCTGGGCCCCCTTAACGCAACAATACATACAGAAAGATGATTATTCATGCGGCCCTTTCGCTTGTATGTATATCGATCGTATCTTCGCCTTGAAGAAGCTGCGCCTTGAGAGGGTTGGTATGAGGTATCTATCCGGGTTTCGCTTAGAGGTGGCGAACAAATATTTTCACTTTCACAATGTTATGTCGAGTTGTGAACATTATATTTCATTATCTTTGACATTGTGTATAATATTATCACTTATATATTTAAAATTTATAATTCTACACATTTCATTTAGATTAGATTATTTGAATAATATTTAAACATTGAATTTAAATTTAAAAATAATATTTAGATTACTAGCATATGTAACTTTGAACATGATTAACATATGTACAAGTGTATAAGTGAACAATACATCAACAATCTCTTTGAACTCAAATATACGTGTAACATTATTCATAGACAACAATTAGTGATTAATTTAGAATTTAGATAATATATGCACACATAATTGATATAATATATTTATATCAATTAAAATATGGTTAAAATCATAGTTTCGGCATTAATTTTGGCCTAATTATGAAATTAACGGTTAGGGTTCACGGTTAATTTAAAATTCTTACGGTTTAAACATCTATTAAACCGTGTGGTTACACTATTAACGGTTATAGGGTTAACGGTTGTTATATAATTTCACGGTTTTATTTGCATTTAAACCGTGTTTGCTCTCTTTAAAATAAATAGATATAAAAAAAAATATTTTTCACGGTTAGGTTTCACGGTTTAAATGTGAAAAAACCGTGTTTTAAAAAAAATTAATGAAAAATGTGACTCTCACGGTTAGATTAACAGTTAAACCGTGATCTCACGGTTTGCTTGCTAATATAACCGTGAGAAACGGTTTGCTTGCTAATATAACCGTGAGAGTCCCATTTTTTACGGTTTAATTGGGGTTCAAACCGTGAGCTCGCGGTTTGTACTCCAATTAAACTGTTAGGTCGTGTTTTTGTGAATTAAATTTATATATATATATTTTTTAATTTAATTGTTAAATAAGAGCTCATGGTTTGTTTGACATATAAACCGTGATCTCAGGGTCAACAAACCACCTAAACCGTGAATTTGTATTTTTAATCTAAGAGAATACTACTATAACTATAGCAGAAGATACAGAAGCTAAAGCTCCAAAAACAAGAGAATTGTGATTCGGGCATCTAATCAGAACCGATTCGAATCTAATCAACAACTCTCATCGGGCATCTACGCCTAGTATGCCACTGTACGTGACAAATGCTACAAGTTTTTGGCCTTCGTCGTTGCCTACCATCCTCGTTCGGGACTCTATTGAGATCGGCGTCGCCGATCTGCGAAGAAGCCGTGCATGTGCGCCTCTTGTGACCGTATCCACCGCACCGCCCGCATCTCTGTGGATTTCTCAGAAGATCTTCCACCGTTGATCTCGCTCGGCTGTTTCGCGGTCTACCCGCTTGTCTTTCGACAACAGGCGGCAAAACCACTTGAGCAGCAACGTGCTCGGGCACAGTCCAAGACCGTGGATCGGGAACCGGATGAATGTTGGGCGAGTAGGTTGCCACGAGGGTCGATTGTTTGAAATAATGGCTCACGTAGTCCGTAGCACGGCCTTCGGCAAAATTGCGAACATAGTAATGAAATATGAAAGAATTAAACCAAATATTTTCAGACTGATCGTAGCATAAAAAATGAGTATAAGGCATGCATACCTAATGGCAGCACAAACATGTCGACACGGCACCATGTCCCCCTCCCACTCACGGCAATCGCACGTTGCGTTCTGCATGTCCACTAGGTAAGTCCCATTGTCACCCTCGACCCTGTACACGTGGGGAATTGTTGTCCCCCGAGTTCTATAGTGACGGGCCCATTCAGAAGATACGGCCATCTTCTGGTACGTTGTCTCAGTCACCTCGTGGGTCCCACGTTGAGCGGCATTCCGATGTTCCTCGAACCATCTGTCGACAATAATCCTATACGCCTCAATCATGGCGCAGATGGGCAATCGACGTGCCCATAGGAGTCTGGCGTTCACCGTCTCAGCGGCATTCGAAGTCATGAAACTCGTGCGCGGAACAAGGCACTTGTTACGCGACCACCGATGCATGCCGATCTCACACAGCCTCTGATATATTCCAGAACCCATCAAGTTTTCCATGTATTCTTCGTATTTAGAATCCGAATATGAGTAGGCCGCAACTTCGAATATGCCGACTGCGTGCTTCCCAAATGTGACCATATTCTTGGCCAGATGATGCCAGTAAAGACCGTGATGCGCACCGGGGAAGACATCCCTCACTGCATTTCCAATGTTGATATGGCCATCGGAGACTATCAACAGGTCCTGAGGATGTCCTAAGCAGTTACGCAAATTCGTCAGAAACCAAGTCCAGGAATCATCGTCCTCGATCGGGCCAAATCCAATGGCAAGTGGAAACACTTGCTCGTTCCCATCCTTCGTGCAAGCGACGAATAACGTCCCCTTGTTCTTGCCCTTGAGGTGTGCCCCGTCGACTACGATAACGGAACGTAGTAAATTGTTCTGAAATGCATGCAAGGACTGCCCTAGAGCGAGGAACATATAACACAGTCGATCGTCGAGGGGGGATGTCGAGATACTATACACGGTACCCTGGATTCTTCTACTGCAGTAAGTACAGATAAGATGGGAGCCTCTTGTACGACTCCACAAATCCCCCATACATCATCTCGATAGCGATGTTCCTCGCTCGCAGGGCGAGGCTGTAATCGATCTTAATGCCGTACTCAGCTCGCATTTCGTCAACCATCTCTTTTGGCTTGAGCACGACACCATCAGTGATCAACCTTTTTGCGTAGAATGCTCCAAGAACATTCGCGGGGTACTGCCGCGGTGTAGTCCCCTCTAAATCGACGGAGCACGTATGGCTGCCATTGTATGTTCTGATGCGCCACATAGTCCCCACGTTCTTTGCCCGCACAAGGTACTCGCACCCCTCCATCCTGCATTTGAACCCGACACGGCCCTTGTCCGAATTCTCAACTTTATACTGCTGCCGGTTCTCCATTTGATGCAATCCAACTGCTACCGACACATCTAACTTCCTCTTGAACAGGCCGCCCTCTCGCAATGCACCAGCTACAGGCGTGTAATAATCTGGATCCAGAACCCCAAAGGCAACGCAGTGTCTAGGTGAACGTGAGGAATCAACCAATCTCGGATAGCCTCAAGATCGGCCCTGGCATCGTCGTCTTAGGTAGGTTGGGACACTGAATGAATGTTGCGATGCCCAACGATCCTATCAAGCCGTCTCGGCTCTTGGATCCATGCACCGAACTCCTTCGTAAGTGACTCAAATAAGTCGGTGCGATCCGTTGCGTCCATTGCTTCCTCAGCCATATCTTCCGCGACCTCTTCATCCTCATCCCTCTCCTCGTCGTATTCCTCGCTCCTTTCTTCTTCAGAATATGGAGCCTCCGAGCTCGGCTCCTCAATATTCACACTCGTAAAAATCCTAGAACCTTGTGTCGTCGGAGTGCTGCGGGCGATTCCTTTATCTTTGCTGACAACGTAAATAGTTGCCTTCTTCATCTGCTCCACAATCAATCGCAACAAATCAATGTCGCTCCTCAAAACGACCTTATCTTGGCCACCATCGGCATTACTTACGTAGTAGAGCAAAAAATTGGATTCTTCGCCCACTTGATCACGAATCTCTTGTAGTAGATTTGCATATGTAACTTGGGTCATAGCCAAATGCACCAAAACACGATCGCCCCCTACGTAACGAGTTTCCTCCTCAAAATACCCACCGTGACGAATATATACTTTGACCGTAGACATATCTGCATAAAAACGATCAAGAAATTCAAAATCAGAAGAAAATACACTAAAAATGTAATAAATCGTGTTTACACAGTTTAAATATATAGCTCACGGTTCTTTAATTGAAGTTAACGGTTTAAACTTTGATTTATCCGTGAAAGATGGACATTTCACGGTTTAATCACAGTTTAAACCGTGAAAATATTATAGATCGTGAGCTTAATATTTTAATTGAAAAAGGATATCTCACGGTTTTCCCTATAAATAACCGTGAGATGTCAAATATAAACCGTGAATTTTAATTAAACCGTTAAAAATAAAAAATCATTTTTTTCAAGCTTAATATCGAATCTAACAATTGAAACCTATTACATGGAAGTAATTACTTTAATTCTCGATAAATAGGTTACCAAACATGTAATCTAATCACTCTTCGTATCAAAAAAGTAAATAAACCATGATTTTCTAGAAAAAAAAATCAATAATTACTAAATTCCAAATTCATATGATTTTCCCCAAATTTACACAATAATAACAACTAAATATGAAAAAATAAACGGTGCGTACCTTCAATATGATCAAAATATCTTCGACAGCGGACCAAATGCGGTGAATATCTTCGAGAATCAACCAAATTCGAGGGGAAATTTCAACAAAATTGAGAGAGCTTAACTCAATTTGCGTTCACGATTTCAATTTTTTGTTGTAGTTGAAGTGTTTTTGTTCAATTTCACTGTTAATTCAATTAATGAAATGTACCTTCATCTGATTTGGTTGTTGGTCAATAAATGAATTTTCGAATTTTATATTTTTTTCACTCAAAATCAAATTAAAAAGTGAATTGAGAGAGGCAAAACCGTGAGCTCACGGTTGTATACTTTACTCACGTTTTTTAGCCCTTATAAACCGTGAGGATACATGCAAAACCGTGAGCTCACGATTTAGCAATGATATCACGGTTTGGTATGTTGTAACCGTGAAAAGCAGTAACATTTTAAAGGTAAGTTTGTCTTTTCATTTGATTTTGGGTATAAAACTTATACTTTTATATGCTTGGGTATAAAACTTACATACTTATCGGTTTTGGGTATATATAAAGTTCACCCTTCCTAAATTACGGCCATCTATGATGGGATCTAAATATCTAATTCAAAAATATTATTCTCATCCTATAAATTAGAAAACTCATTTTTTGTTCCACGTAACAAATAAACAATCATATTCTAGCTATTTTCTATTTATATTTCAATTTTTTTTATATGGCAATATATATGTTTATAAATCCAATGCATTTTTTCATTAGATTTCCATGCACTTTTCACTTATTATTATGCATCTTTGCTTGTCAAAAAAATACATTTTCTTCAATTATACATTATGTGACCTTTTATTATGCATTACCTTATATGGTAATGTATATATGTCATCGTGCATTATTTTGATAGTTATGTAATGTTTAGTCATAATGCATTAATAGATACATGTGTTTTAATTATTAAAAAAAAATTACATTTCTTTACTATAAAAATGCATTTTGATTAGAACCGTGATGCATATCGTATTTAAAAGGCTTGCTTATATATTATATGAAATAAAAAATGAGAGGTGTTAATGCATTTTATTTATAAAAAATTATAAATTATACATTATTTGATAGTCATTTAATGTTTAGTCATAATGCATTTTAATGGGATTCATTAAATCTTTCTTGAATTAAATCTATTTCTAACTGCATGACTAATCTATACAAAGAGAAAACAATTTATGCTTTTACTATCGACTACACGACTAATCTTGTGTGAAAAGTACTTTTATGCATATAATACATTTCTTCATGCATGTTTCATTAAATTTTTATGCATTTTTTATACTCCAATAAATTTTTGTCCACTCTTTAATGTATTAATATTATTTATTTTTATCACTAAATCTACTCAAGAAGATAATGTACATTTATTTACAGCAACATATATACATTAATTTGATAATCACATTTTAGTCCTAATGCATTTCCGAATTATATATGCATTAGTTAGCAGATAATGCATTACTTTTACAACAATAATGCATGTTGTAGAAATATTCATTTTTTAATTTTTAATTTTTCATATTTGATATTATGGTTATGCATTTTTTTTTCAATTGGCGTTGTATATATGTTGTTCTGATTTTACGTTTTTTTTACAATCGCTGTTGCATATACTCCTATGATATTTTGGTTATACATTTTTCTTGATCGGTATTTCATATATAATATTTTGTTTACAATCCATGTTGCTATATGGTGTTTTGATTATGTGTCACGACCGCACTTTGCTAATCAATAACTCAGTTTGGTATAAATCGTGACTATGGTTAATATGAAGTAAATTCGAGAATAAAGAAGGGTTAACAACGAATCGACTCAATAACTTGTGACTTAGATTTGATATACTAGAGATGGCATTATCGATGGTTTTTCCTATGAGAATAAGTGTCATGATTCAGACTTAGCACAACCAAATCAAAGAGGAATTTAAGAGTGTATGCAGCGGAAAGGTGTCCAAACACATGTATGAAGACATATGCTACCAAGAGTTATTGCTTCTAATTTATTCTTGACAAAATCTTCGCTGGTCACTTCGCTTCAACACTGCTCAACATGCACATCGGAAATAATGTACAGGGCGTGAGTATGGAGTACTCAGTGGACACGTGCCCAAAATCATTTATTTATTGTCAAGCCATCACTTGGTGAATCATAGGGTTTTTCTTTAAAATGCCTATGTTCACAAAACATTTGCATTCTTAAAAGCGACTGATCAGTCTCTTCTTGTGTAATCTACCATATCTGAGCTTGTTGTGCCGAGGAGTTGGCCACCTCACTCGGTCACGCGATCGGTCACCACGCTGAGTGACACGACCAATGTGTACACTAGTCCAAGTATGATTTTCTGATCACACAGGGACCCGAATTCGATTCTTAAATTGACATTTCGCCATTCAACAGATATGCATCATACAAAACAGAAAACATTTATGGCATGACAATTATAAAAGAGCTAACATCTAATAAAACATGCTTTTGTTTTATATAAAGCCCACCTCGTTGCTCTTCTAAATTGCTACGAGACTTGATTTCTGCTTCAGCTACTGTCCTTCCTTTGCGTACCCTTCGATTGAAAATCGAGGTAAGATTCGTGTAGTGACGAATAAAATCGTAAATAAGGTTCTAGTCTTATTTCTCATAGGAGGTTATTCTAATTTCAGTAACGTGGTTACTGTTATCTAATTCGAGTTATAAATTCCGTTATATGAACGGTTTATGTGGAATGTCTCTTAATAAATCAATAATTGAATTATTACTAACTTAAAATTAATTAATTGAGAAGTTTCTCAATAATTAGCCTAATTTTATTAATCGGAGGGCTAAGATAACTTCTGATTCAATTAACTTATTACTATAAGTTAATTAAGAAAATAATTCACCTAAGAATTATAAGCTACTAAGCATAATTGTGTAATTGATTATTTTAATCAATTAGTCTAAATTATTAAATCTTAGTTAATTGACTTATCTTAAGTTAATCATCGAAAGTCATGAAGTAATTCCTTACGAATTATCGGAATTTAAACGAGAGTAGAATACGATTTATTGAGTGGCATCTCGGTCCGTAATTAATTAGGAAATCGGGCTCGTAATTTAATTGGACGAATTATAGTCCAAGACCAAGAGTGACAACTCCGGCCCACTTGGAAGGTGACTTGGCCCGCTCTCGTTCAGCCCAACAGTTCAGCCCGTATCTTGCTGGAACCCGGCCCGCTTAGATAAATAAATAAATAATTAGATAGATAAATAACTAAATAAATAAATAAATAAAATAAAATAGGAGAGAAAAAACAAAACAACCCCAATTCCCATTTCTTCTCACTTCACGATTGACTCTCTCTCTCTCTATCTCTCGCGATTGTCCTCTGCAAATTCCTTCTTCTTCGTCGTTATTCTCCCAACCATCTTCTCCGGCAATGACCTCGGCGGCGCCTGCCGCCGTCGCTCTCTCTCTCTTTTCTCAGGAATCGGGGTTGATTGCCCCCAAATTCGAGGGCCCTAGTTCGAATTTGGGGAAATCTCTTCCCTCTGTCGATCTCCGGTGGAAACCCGGCCCCCGTTGAACTCCTGTTGCCGCGGTGAGACGGCGTTGCCGTCGGTGGGCATCATGTGGTCTCGAACCGCGTGCGTGTATACTCGGCCCTCGCCGGCGGCCGACGCAACTCCCGCAGTTCTCAGCCCTCTCTTCTCTGGGATTTCTCCCTAAACGGAAAACCCCAATTCGTTTGAATTAGGGGACATCCGCCCTTTCCATTTATGTTTTTGATTTATGCGTCTCTTTCTCAACTTCGTTGGTTATTAGAGTTCGATTTTAAGCAAGGAATCGATTACTAGTTAAAGGGGTTATTAATGCTACTAGAGGTTACTGATTCTCGTTACTCTTGTTTTGCAGATTCGGGTTCCATGCCGTCGAGGATGCTGTGGCTGCGCCCTGCTGCTCTTCGTTGGCTTCGGAGTATGATCGATGCTGCCGTCGGTCTACGGCCTCGGCGGAGGTCGATTCTTTCTTCTACTCTCTCGTTTATTTTCTCAAGTTTCTTGTTTATTTGTTGTTTAGGTGTACTTAGCTTTAGGATTAGGATTTCTCATACCTTTTATCAAGCTATGGTTTGCTATGAATAAAAGGAGCACGCTCATTGTTTTGCATCTCTAAGTTCGAATCTGAAATGGTGAACAGCTAGGTTGGGAAAATTGTATAAATGCTTATCAAGTTCATGAAGGGGTGTTTTGGTTGTTACCTAGAAGAAGTGAGCTGTAGTTGCTAGCTTCTCTTCGCCTTCTCCTTTTCTTAATTGTCGCAGCCTCTTTCACTCTCCCTCACTCTCTCTATTTTGCTTGGAAATTTGATGAAGTTTTGAGTGAAGGAAGGGCTGTAAGAAGGGGGTATTTATACATGGTAATGGGTAGTACTTATACCTAGATCTTAATTCAAACATTGGCTTATACTTTGGATAATTTGTTTCCATAATCTCTTGGCTGATTTTCCTCTTCTTCTTTTGCAGATTTTGCGGCTTAAAAGGCTGCTGCAAGGCTGATTTGCTGGGGTTAGAGGAGGCTGTTTTGAGCTGAAAAGATTGGTTTGCTGATTATCTTCCTTTTTCTTAGGATAGGAACCGTGTAAACCTCCCCCTTATATGCTCAACTATGTGTCCATTGGTTAATAACCATGTCTAGAGACTAAAGTTGGAGTTGATGTAATATTTAATTATTTAATAGTAGATTAGTGGGTCTTATTGTATCTATGTATATATAACGGCTGTTTTGCCTTCTAAAGAAATAAGGAAATTAATCTTATATGTTGTTCTTCTTTATTAATTAATCGAGGCATTCGAGTTGATTTGTCTTAGCTAAGAAAATAATCGAAACTTAAAATTAATGTACTTGGTCAGATTATTCAATTGAATATCTAATCGATTACTTACTAGCTAACGAAAAGCGATTAGTATCAAGTTGCTACTTGCTTCCAACTTAAGAACTTCTTTCTCGCAATTAAATATTGTTTATAAGCGAAATTAATCTATGACCATTTACTAATTTCTTTTAGTAACGTACTTAAGCTTCTAATAATAGATAGGAAATTACGGGACATTACATCCTCCCCCTCTTAAAAAAAATTTTGTCCCGAAATTTGCATACCTCAAATAAAAAGCTCGGGGTAGTTTTCTTTCATCTTATCTTCGAGTTCCCACGTCGCTTCTTCTTGACCGTGTTATTTCCACAAAACTTTCACTGAAGTAATCGTCTTATTTCTGAGTTATTGAACCTTTCGGTCTAGAATAGTCTTTGGCCTATTCTCGTAACTTAAGTCTGGATTCAGGGTTATTTCATCTTGGTGGATAACATGTTTCGGATCGTACACGTATTTCCTAAGTTGTGAGACATGGAAGACGTTGTGTACGTTCCCAAGACTTGGTGGTAACGCCAGTCTGTATGCTACTGGGTGTATCTTTTCTAAAATCTCATAAGGTCCGGTGGAACGGGGCCTAAATTTTCCTTTGACTCCAAACCTCATTATTCCCTTAGAAGGAGATACTTTCAAAAATACATTATCGCCTATTTCAAACTGAATCTTGGTTTGACAATTGTCGACATATGATTTATGTCTGTCCTGAGCTCCCTTAATTCTATCTTAGATTTGACGCATGATCTCGATCATGTTGTTCATCGCTTCAGGGTCTAACATCTTCTTCACCCACATTATCTAAATAAAGTGGTGATCTACACTTTCTTCCATACAGTGCTTCATATGGTGCCATGTCTATGGTCGCCTGATAGCTATTATTGTAGGCAAACTCGATTAGTACACTGATTCCCAATAGCCATCTTGATCGAGTACTACCGTTCTCAACAGGTCTTCTAGGGTCTGTATGGTTCTCTCTGATTGCCCATTTGTCTGAGGGTGAAAGGTGGTACTAAAATTCAGTCTAGTTCCACGTTCTTTTTGCAAGCTCATCTAAAATCTAGAGGTGAATTTCGAATCTCGGTCTGACTTGATCGAGATTGGTACCCCATGAAGGTGCACTATCTTACGAGCATACAACTGAGCTAACTTCTCCGATCCATGAGTTATTGGGATCGAAAGAAGGTGTGCGCTATTGGTAAGTCGGTCTATGATCACCCAGATGGCTGTATTTAGGTAATCCTGTAAAAAAAATCCATGGCGATATGCTCCCATTTCCATTCCAGAATTTCTAGGGGTTGCAACTTACTATAAGGTCTTTGGTGTTGAGCTTTCACTTGTTGACAAGCTAAAAGCTAAGCATCTCCCGACGAATAAAGTTATATCTCTCATCACCCCGTGTCGCCAGAATTTCTTCTTTAGGTCCTGGTACATCTTTGTATTTCCTAAGGTGGACGGCATAAGGTGTATCGTGTGATTCGCTCATAATTTTGTTTCTAAGCTCCCCACTGGATGGAATGCACAGTCTCCTTTTGACTGTCCTTGCATTGTCCGCTTCTTTGTGACAACCTCTAGATTCTCCCATTTTGATGTTTAAGCGTCTCTGCTTTATTCAGAATTTGACTTCTCGTGGCGATGACTCTTTAATTAGTAGTTGGACTGTGGGAAAAATTGTTAACTCTCTTGGGTCTAAGTTTATTGGCATCCAGTTTCTAATTTTTCTATACGATTTGGCTTAATAGATCAATCCGTTTGGGCTTGGCCCAATAGTCTATATACTCGCTAATGAGAAATACTACTTGTTTACTTAACCAGGTAGTCCGTTCGTATACTTGATCATTTATACAGTGGTTATTTAAGAACGATAATAATCAAGTTGCTATTCGATTATATTAGGAAAAATTACACCTTCTTCAAGGAATCTTACCTTGATTAAGCTTTTAATCAAAATCCTCAGGACTACTGGGCACTTACTTGATCATGGATCACATTAGGTACTAATTAACTAGCTAAATACTCACGTAGGGTGCAATTTACTAATTTATTTATTCTAACTAGAAATACTTTAGGAATCCTTTCTTTGAGACTTTATCCCAATCAGAAATAAGAACGTAACTATCATTCTTTCTAACGGAGTTTTTAAGTTATCATTATTAATGAAAAGGCGGTCTCAAACTATGACACAAATTCTAAGTTCAACTCTCGAAACTCCTGGACGAGTGCTTCTTAGCTGGTCAAGGAGAATGCTGGTTTCGGCTGAGTTGTGTGATAAAAGCATCCGTCACTACGTTGGCTTTGCCCGGGTGATAGTAGATTCCACATTCATAGTCTTTCTCTAACTCGAGCCACCTTCTATGTCTTAAGGTATCTCTGCTCGAAGAAGTAGTTAAGGCTTTTGTGATCCATGAACATCTCATACCGAATTTCATAGAGGTGGTGTCTCCAGATTTTCAAGGCATGCACATATGCTGCTATTTCTAGGTTATGTATTGGGTAATTAAGCTCATGGGTCGAGGCCATCGTGAGGCATATGCTATTTCTTTCCCTTCTTGCGTCAAAACATATCCTAGTCTGTTCTTGGAGGCATCTGTGTAAGCTACGTACTCTTCATCCGGATCTAAAACTACTAGAATTGGGGCGGTTGTCAATTTCTCTTTCAACTGTCGAATGTTTGACTCGTATTTCGGAGTCCATGTATACTTAATTCCTTTTGTTTAGGAGTTTTGTCATTGGTCTTGCTATCTTGGAAGATCATTCTATGAATTTTTCATACTAACCAGCTAATACTAAGAAGCTTCAGATTTCGTTTGGTATCGCTGGCGATTTCCAGTTTTGAACCGCTACTACCATTGCGCATCCACTTTAATTGACATGTCCTAAATGCTACTTCCCCAAGTTAAAACTCACACTTGATGAATTTAATGAAGAAATTCTCTACTCTCAGAGTTCCTAACACTGTTCTCAAGTGTTCCTCATGTTCCCTTTAGTTCTTTGAATAGATCAGCACATCATTTATGAACACTAGGGCGAATTTATCCAAGTAGGATGGAAGACACGATTCATGAGGTCCATGAATACTACTGGTGTGTCGATTTCACCGAACGACACAACTACAAACTTGTAGTGGCCATATTTAGTTTGAGAAGCCATTTTATGTATATGACCGGATCTTCAGCTAATCCTAATCTTAGGTCTATCTTTGAAAACACTCTCGCTTCCTTTGAGTTGGTCAAATAGATCATCGATCCTAGGCAATTGGTGCTAATTCTTGAGGGATAACTCGTTCAGCTCTTGGTAGTTTATACACATTCTCATGGAGCTGTCCTTGTTTTCCCAATTAGTAGGAGCGCGCTCCCTATGTCGATATGCTAGGTCTGATAAAGCCTAGGTCTAGAGGTTCTTGGAGTTGCATCTTGAGTTCCTCCAATTCCCTTGGGGCTATTCGGTATGGTGCCTTGGATAAAGGTGCTAGTTGTAGGCTCTTTACTTGGCATTCTAAAGGGAATTCTGTCTTTTCTTTCAGAGGATGGTGGCATAGTTTTCAGCTAGCCAGTCTGTTCCTAAGATTCTATGTACTTCCTTCACATGTATGATGCGGAGATTGTTCTTCAGAAATTATTGTGAACATAAGTTCGATTCTAGATTCCTAAATGTGAGGTGATTGTCATATCTGCCCCTATTCATTTCATTCCCAACCTTAGATTGTTACAAGGTTATCGAGGAGTTGGCTAATACCTATCAAGTTTCCTTGATCCTTAGCAAGTCGCTCCTGCTTAATCATGTGGGCATTCGCCCCCCGCTGTCGTTTGTACCAAAACACTGTTGGCTCTAAGGTGGGAGTGGGGGTGGTGGTGGGGAAAACTATCACGGTGTTTTAGGTTGTGCCTGCAGTGCACAAGATTACTGTGACTGGCCTGGTTGATTTGGTCTGGCACCCTTCCACTTCTTGTGGGAAGTATCTTGTACATAATGTTTTCTCACCTGGTATTGTTCTTGACTGTTTCATCTACTATGAGGTTCTTTTCGATCTTTAAATTATGATATTGTTCCCATCCTGGGTGGTCAATGCCCTCTAAGGTTCCTTATTTTATATTATTTCTCATGAGAAATTCTTGGTTTCTTTTCTTAATACTGGGTGACTACTCTCATCTCGTATTATGTCGTACTTTATGTCTAAGTCCTGATACTTATTAAACTCGTCATCTCTCCATGTTGCTTTCTCACTTGGTGTAGGTGTGGGCATGTGTCCTTAGTTCTTAAGAACTCCTTACTATTCTCACTTTACTTCTCTTACAGCGAATGAATTCTACTTTGGCTCGAATGGACATTCTTACAGGTCATTATCCCTTAAAACAATGGATCTTAACTAGACTAGATCTTCCAATTCATCATATATTATCGCATTTGCTCTGCTACTGCTGTAGATTCTAATTTGCCGATCATCATCGGTCTCCTCACCCAGACTAGAACTTTCCTCGTATGGTAGCCTGAGACCACTACTTATAAGGAATTAAACTTTATAGGTTTTGTTTACCTCGTCTACTTACTCGATCGAGTTCAATTCTTATTTCAATACTACTGATTTAAGAACTTTTCTATTTCATGAGTATGTCGTCTTCAAATCCTTGAGCTTAATAGTTTCTTACTGTTAGTTGGTCTTACACCAACAACTCATTAGCTCCATTGGTTCACTAGCTACATATATTCTTAAAACTGATCTCTATCTTTATATGGGTCATAATACTCTTACTCAACTCATCCATTCCTTCATTTGGGTTCCTAAGATCTTCTTAATGGCTCACTAAGATTCCTTAAAACTCCATATCCCCTTAATTCTCCTGTTGATATTTCTTAATTATCTATGTGTCATTTGTCTATCTTTCTTTGGATACTAGGTCTCAATCCTTATTTTCAAGGTCTCAATTTCTCATCATTTGATCTATCCACTAACTTATGATATTCCCAAAAAGGCACTAAACTTTTTGTCATATCCCGAACTTTCAATTGGACTAATTTCTTGCATTTCATTGGTTTCAAAAGAATGATGAGATGTACGGAATGAAATAACTCGTGAACTGACACTGGGAGGCAATTTCAATAAGAACAACGTTTCAATTCCGGCATGATGTTCAATCAAATTATTCCTCAATAAATTATCATACCAGCGTGGAAAAAATAGTCAGAGGGTAGGAATGAAATGACAAAAGGTCGAAAGAGAGGGACCCTCTTGCCGATACCCATCTGAATTCTGGTCTGCGAATGATTCTACCGAGAATGAGATTATGTGGAGTGGCCAGTTCCACATAAGCACCTCCTCAGCATGAAACCGTCTGCCGTACTTTGGTGGCTTAGTCAAAAATGATGAAGGGGATTCTCAAGGTTTGGCAAATTTTCGTTTCAGCTAAAAACTTTCCCAACACAATATTTTCTAATGAGAAGACTTTATTGGCTTCAAGGGGGTTAAAAGGGGTATATGCCACATCATGAGGCATTAGTATGCAAAGTTCTCCCTTAAAATACTACTTTCGTAATGTCGTCACCAATCCCTAATGTAGGAGATTGTTATTTCTTATTTAGGGAAACTAAACTGGTAATGAGAAATGTCATCGTCACCAACGACGTATATGTGCGGGTAGCAACATTATCTTGCATATAATTCCAATCGTAAAATTCCCAACTTCTAATTTATTTCCCTTTCAAGCATCATCTCAATGATTGACCATCATGGCTAGAATGTCTAACGGAGTATGATGCTAATTCATCCCTGATATGGCTTAACTGTCTTAAAAGAAGAATTCTTCTTCAGATACCTATTTCTCATAAAAGTTGCAACTTAGGCTGCAACATCTTAATTAATTATTCACTCCAAGTGGCATTATGCCCTTGTTCTTACTATTATGATGTAGTCTCCTCGTGAATAGGTATCTTTTGGCTTTCTTTCTGATTTTACTCTCATAACTTCTAGCGTCTGAGCTTGTCTCAACTCGTCTTTCTTTCTTTTCTTTATTCGATTATTCTTTTCTTTCCAATTGTGCAATGGCACACTTGAGATTGAAGTTGACTTATTTTATTTTGCCACGAGGTACATCTTACTAAATACCATATTATGGTATGCTAAATTTAAGGCATTAGCAGCCTTGTTTAAACGATTGCTTTGGTAAAAGGTAAAGATCGTTCAACGAATTCATCTCGACTTCCATGGTACTCCAAGCATCAACTCTCCTTGCATCTCGTATTACTTCTTACGTCTCCCATGCTTGCATATGACGAAGCATCTTCGTTTCTTACTTAAGTTCAAGCTTACTCGTAAAGTAAGTGATCAAAGCAACTATGTTCTCTAAGGGAGTTCACTGTTCTTTCTAGTGAATTAAGTAGTAGGTTCTGCTAAGGTCTTGCCATAAGGATAGACTACCAACTTAAACAATTGAAGAAAATATTTTCTCTTTTCCTCGTTGAGCGTGCTGAGCCGAAGCGACGAGATTTTGTCAAGGACTTTACTTGGTATAGCGATTCAAGTCTAGAAATTAGAAGAAGAAAAAAAAAAAAACTCTTGGGTTTTAGAGCAACCTAGTGCTCTGATACCACTCTGTCACGACCGCACTTTGCTAATCAATAACTCAGTTTGGTATAAATCGTGACTATGGTTAATATGAAGTAAATTCAAGAATAAAGAAGGGTTAACAACGAATCGACTCAATAACTTGTGACTTAGATTTGATATACTAGAGATGGCATTATCGATGGTTTTTCCTATGAGAATAAGTGTCATGATTCAGACTTAGTACAACCAAATCAAAGAGGAATTTAAGAGTGTACGCAGCGGAAAGGTGTCCAAACACATGTATGAAGACATATGCTACCAAGAGTTATTGCTTCTAATTTATTCTTGACAAAATCTTCGCTGGTCACTTCGCTTCAACACTGCTCAACATGCACATCGGAAATAATGTACAGGGCGTGAGTATGGAGTACTCAGTGGACACGTGCCCAAAATTATTTATTTATTGTCAAGCCATCACTTGGTGAATCATAGGGTTTTTCTTTAAAATGCCTATGTTCACAAAACATTTGCATTCTTAAAAGCGACTGATCAGTCTCTTCTTGTGTAATCTACCATATCTGAGCTTGTTGTGCCGAGGAGTTGGCCACCTCACTCGGTCACGCGATCGGTCACCACGCTGAGTGACACGACCAATGTGTACACTAGTCCAAGTATGATTTTCTGATCACACAGGGACCCGAATTCGATTCTTAAATTGACATTTCGCCATTCAACAGATATGCATCATACAAAACAGAAAACATTTATGGCATGACAATTATAAAAGAGCTAACATCTAATAAAACATGCTTTTGTTTTATATAAAGCCCACCTCGTTGCTCTTCTAAATTGCTACGAGACTTGATTTCTGCTTCACCTACTGTCCCTCCTTTGCGTACCCTTCGATTGAAAATCGAGGTAAGATTCGTGTAGTGACGAATAAAATCGTAAATAAGGTTCTAGTCTTATTTCTCATAGGAGGTTATTCTAATTTCAGTAACGTGGTTACTGTTATCTAATTCGAGTTATAAATTCCGTTATATGAACGGTTTATGTGGAATGTCTCTTAATAAATCAATAATTGAATTATTACTAACTTAAAATTAATTAATTGAGAAGTTTCTCAATAATTAGCCTAATTTTATTAATCGGAGGGCTAAGATAACTTCTGATTCAATTAACTTATTACTATAAGTTAATTAAGAAAATAATTCACCTAAGAATTATAAGCTACTAAGCATAATTGTGTAATTGATTATTTTAATCAATTAGTCTAAATTATTAAATCTTAGTTAATTGACTTATCTTAAGTTAATCATCGAAAGTCATGAAGTAATTCCTTACGAATTATCGGAATTTAAACGAGAGTAGAATACGATTTATTGAGTGGCATCTCGGTCCGTAATTAATTAGGAAATCGGGCTCGTAATTTAATTGGACGAATTATAGTCCAAGACCAAGAGTGACAACTCCGGCCCACTTGGAAGGTGACTTGGCCCGCTCTCGTTCAGCCCAACAGTTCAGCCCGTATCTTGCTGGAACCCGGCCCGCTTAGATAAATAAATAAATAATTAGATAGATAAATAACTAAATAAATAAATAAATAAAATAAAATAAGAGAGAAAAAACAAAACAACCCCAATTCCCATTTCTTCTCACTTCACGATTGACTCTCTCTCTCTCTATCTCTCGCGATTGTCCTCTGCAAATCCCTTCTTCGTCGTTATTCTCCCAACCATCTTCTCCGGCAATGACCTCGGCGGCGCCTGCCGCCGTCGCTCTCTCTCTCTTTTCTCAGGAATCGGGGTTGATTGCCCCCAAATTCGAGGGCCCTAGTTCGAATTTGGGGAAATCTCTTCCCTCTGTCGATCTCCGGTGGAAACCCGGCCCCCGTTGAACTCCTGTTGCCGCGGTGAGACGGCGTTGCCGTCGGTGGGCATCATGTGGTCTCGAACCGCGTGCGTGTATACTCGGCCCTCGCCGGCGGCCGACGCAACTCCCGCAGTTCTCAGCCCTCTCTTCTCTGGGATTTCTCCCTAAACGGAAAACCCCAATTCGTTTGAATTAGGGGACATCCGCCCTTTCCATTTATGTTTTTGATTTATGCGTCTCTTTCTCAACTTCGTTGGTTATTAGAGTTCGATTTTAAGCAAGGAATCGATTACTAGTTAAAGGGGTTATTAATGCTACTAGAGGTTACTGATTCTCGTTACTCTTGTTTTGCAGATTCGGGTTCCATGCCGTCGAGGATGCTGTGGCTGCGCCCTGCTGCTCTTCGTTGGCTTCGGAGTATGATCGATGCTGCCGTCGGTCTACGGCCTCGGCGGAGGTCGATTCTTTCTTCTACTCTCTCGTTTATTTTCTCAAGTTTCTTGTTTATTTGTTGTTTAGGTGTACTTAGCTTTAGGATTAGGATTTCTCATACCTTTTATCAAGCTATGGTTTGCTATGAATAAAAGGAGCACGCTCATTGTTTTGCATCTCTAAGTTCGAATCTGAAATGGTGAACAGCTAGGTTGGGAAAATTGTATAAATGCTTATCAAGTTCATGAAGGGGTGTTTTGGTTGTTACCTAGAAGAAGTGAGCTGTAGTTGCTAGCTTCTCTTCGCCTTCTCCTTTTCTTAATTGTCGCAGCCTCTTTCACTCTCCCTCACTCTCTCTATTTGCTTGGAAATTTGATGAAGTTTTGAGTGAAGGAAGGGCTGTAAGAAGGGGGTATTTATACATGGTAATGGGTAGTACTTATACCTAGATCTTAATTCAAACATTGGCTTATACTTTGGATAATTTGTTTCCATAATCTCTTGGCTGATTTTCCTCTTCTTCTTTTGCAGATTTTGCGGCTTAAAAGGCTGCTGCAAGGCTGATTTGCTGGGGTTAGAGGAGGCTGTTTTGAGCTGAAAAGATTGGTTTGCTGATTATCTTCCTTTTTCTTAGGATAGGAACCGTGTAAACCTCCCCCTTGTATGCTCAACTATGTGTCCATTGGTTAATAACCATGTCTAGAGACTAAAGTTGGAGTTGATGTAATATTTAACTATTTAATACTCCCTCCGGTCTTTTGAAGCTGATACACTTTCCTTTTCGGGCCGGTCCCTTCAAGTTGATACGTTTCTATTTTTGGCAAAATTTAAGCACTAAAGCATATAATTAGTGAATCACTAATTAGGCCATTACTTTTGCTAATTAAAACCCAAATCCTATTTACTACTATCCACCTAACCCAACCCAACCCAACTTAAAGAAATCTACCTACCCATTACCCATCTTCTCCATCTTCTCGACTCTTGACTCTTCTCCATCTTCTCGACTCTTCCACCGAAAACCCTAGTTTTTCCATTTTCTCTCTTTCAATTTGTGAGTTTCTTTTTTCTCTATTTTCTGTGTTCTTCCACCGAAAACCCTAGTTCTTCTTCGCCTCTTTCAATTTCTGAGTTCTGTTTTCTGTTTTTTCTCGAATCTTCCACATCTAACCCTAGTTCTTATTTCTGGAATCTTCAATGGCCGACGGCGGCTGGCGATGTCCGAAGGGTGATCGGAGATCGGCGCGGAAACGTGAAGCGCCTCTCTCACCTGAATCTCCAAATCTCCGATCTCTCTCAGATCCGAATTGGTGGCCTGAGGAAGAGCCCGATTCGCCACCAAATCGGCGAGTTTGGCCTGCTGATGATCCTATCCTGCCCGGCCGGTACGGAAATCTGATAAATTCTCCCCAGTCCCCTCATATTCTGGAGCCTCCAAAGCCGTCGATGGTTGGCGCAAGTCGGCAGCTTTTTCCGGGCCCCAATTGGGGTGTCGCTCGCCGCCCCCTCGCCACGATGATGGTTCGGAGTGGTGAGCCCGCCGGCGGCGAACAGACGCCCCACCTCGATCGTGATCCCCACTGCAGCCCTGTGGTTCCTACCACTTCTATGCGGGCATGCAATGAAGTGCCGATTCAGTCTCAACTATCGGACTCCAGTAGTCCTCTGTCGTTTCCGTTTGAGATGGCTGGAGAAACTTAGGATTTATGTGTGGCCGAAGTGGATGCGGAATTCATTTTGTTGGAGGCAAAAATTAGAGCAGTTAATGCTAATCATTAGCTATGGTATGAACTACCTAAACCCTAATTCTATGTGGATTGCTATTTTGCTACTAAGTTATTGATCTTGTTGTTAGCTGCCCCTTGTCTGTTGGTATTTAATGTTGGAATGATATCTGGCCCTTGTGTTATGGCATTTGAATGATTTCTCTGATATCTGCCCTTTACTTGTTGCATATGAAATTCTGATGGATTCGATGTTGGTTAGAAATGTGCTTGTGTTTGCTAGTTTATTATGAGTGCGAAAATAGAAATTTGAATCAATTTTGAGTATGCTGAGATCAATCCACATTAAATTAAACAGAAAATGCACTATAACTTCAAAAAAGGCACAAGTTTACACTTTTTTTGACTAGTTAGTGCATACATTGTCCCATACATGTTCATAAAAGTAATCTGCATATCATGCACAAAAAATTGTTGCTTCAAATCTGCACAAAAAACTTGACCCTAGGCTGCTTTAAAAGTGCACAAAAAGATAGCTGAGATCTTCACCTATTCTGCAGCACTTGTCTTCACCAAAAAGCTACTGCAAAACTGCACAAAAAAGTTAGTTCTTAACTCTCTGATTTAGAGTTGTAGGCACCCAAAAAGTTCAAGCAGCCCAAATCTCTCTTGAACCCCTAATCTGTAGCCCAATTCTAGTACTCCATTGATCTGTCCAGCTTCAATCAGAAAAGTGATTGCTTCACTGATTAACTCCTTCTCAACTTCTAGATAAAGAGGTAGATCACCTGTCCTGATCAGGGCTTCCTTTCCCATATGTGGCAGCTTGTAATTGTTGTGTCCTTTCACCTTGAGTATTTCTATAGGAACACATTGTTTAGTGTGGCTGGGGATATGTTGTAGAAGGATTCCTTGACAATCTCCACTAGCTCATCTAGTGTACTGCATGGTCTTTCATGTTGTTGAGATTGTATGGCATCGAAAAATCCCAAGTCCAAAACATTTGTGTCTGGAGAATTGGGGGGCTGCTGAACTAGCTGCATATGAAATTCACCCTCATGTGCTGTATGTTGGAAGTCTGGATCATCATTTCTGATATGAGGCTTGGCATTATCTTGCTGAATCTTAATATGTTTGCTTGCTCCTTGTGGCCATTTATGTCTTATAGCTAGTATAATCTATGTATGCAGTAACATAACATGTTAATAAGCATATGTTTGATGTGTCTTCGGGAAAAAATATGAATGAAAACACCTCAGTTGCCCCTTTAGGACTGTAACAAGTCCATGATCAATGATGAAATATAAATTCTGAGATCAAGAATCCACCATAAAAAGCTTCACTGAATCATTAAAGCATTCATTGACTGATTCTTGCATGTTCCTTGCTTTCAATGAATAAAACTCAATGACAAATAAGTTTATTGTATTGAATGTAATGAAAAGACTTCATCATTCATGCATCTAGTTGACATCCAATACAAAAAACTGATTTTTGAGTAGAGTTCATTGCATGAAAAGTAGGAAAACATACCTTTTCAATCAAAGTTTGCTTCATCACATCTCTTGTAATTGACTGAATTGGTTTGTTGTACCTTGTGCCCTTTGGCCTTGTTTTGGAATTCCTGATAGCTTGAACAGATTCCATCATTGGCCATATACCTATTTTTCCATCAAAAAGAACTTCTCTATTTTCTGCAAGTATAGGCCTTGACACAGCACAAACAAACATGATTTTTCCTATAAATTTCTTACTTTGACAACTCCTATATGGCACCTCTTCATCTGGGGCAAGATAATACCTATGGGATCCCTTGGTTATGTAGAACCACTTCTCATCTATATGCACTATGTTGTGCATATTTGAGAATCTGATTCTGTTAAGGATCCTGTCCAGCTCTAATGCTTCTAAACTGAACCTAATTCTTAATAGCTTGTTGTCTGCACTCAGTTGTGGGTGTAAGACTAATGTATGAGCTATTAAGAGATGGAGTTTGTACCATCTTTGAACTGTTGTTTTGCTAACTCCCATGCGAGCAGCAATCTTTCTTTGTGAGCTTCTTTCTTTCTTAGGTATGGTCTTGAACTTGACATAATCTATAGGCTTTAAAATCCTAACTTTTCTGTTTTTCTTACCTGAAACTGACATTATGGCTTCATTCCTCTCCATTTGTGTTTTTGCAGCTTTCCACAAACGAGATGCAGTCCCCCTTGTTATGCAGAAGCTGGTTGCAGCTTCCTTGAAGACTCCATAGGCTGGTTTTCCATTGGTGAACTTCCCAAGCAGAAATTGCACCACAACATTTCTCTCATCTGTTGAGAGTTCTTTATGCTTTCCCATTTGAACAGATTTTCTTCCCTTTCCTTTCTTCTGTAATTTGAATTTTTAGAAACTGAAGTGGAGCTTTGAACTTGTATTTATAGATTAGATGGCAAAGAGGATGTAGACTACTTTAAATTTGGTGGGAAGTTTGAATTTGGAAATTTGTACCCCAAAATTTGGGCTTAGCCGCCAAAATCAAAAGTGGTGAAATGACATGTGCTTTTTTAATCACTTTTCCCCTTATCTTTGCTTTTGTAATTTTTTTTTTTATGAATACTGTATTTCGATTTTTATGAAATTGGAAATTGGACTGGAAATTTAAATCATAAACTTCTCTTTTTTTATGCCTGAAAGTGTTGAGCGGAAAATATATTAAAAAAAAAAAAATTAATTATTTAATTAATTACAGATCTGGAAAAAAAAAAAATTATATTTTTCATTTTTTATTAATTATTTAATTCGAATATTTGTTAATAATATTAATTCAATATACCCCACAATTACCAAACCCACTTAAAACACTAAACACTCCCGTCTTAAATCCCGTGCCGAAAAGAAGTGTAATAACTTCAAAGGACCGGAGGGAGTAGATTAGTGGGTTATTGTATCTATGTATATATAACGGCTGTTTTGCCTTCTAAAGAAATAAGGAAATTAATCTTATATGTTGTTCTTCTATATTAATTAATCGAGGCATTCGAGTTGATTTGTCTTAGCTAAGAAAATAATCAAAACTTAAAATTAATGTACTTGGTCAGATTATTCAATCGAATATCTAATCGATTACTTACTAGCTAACGAAAAGCGATTAGTATCAAGTTGCTACTTGCTTCCAACTTGAGAACTTCTTTCTCGCAATTAAATATTGTTTATAAGCGAAATTAATCTATGACCATTTACTAATTTCTTTTAGTAACATACTTAAGCTTCTAATAATAGATAGGAAATTACAGGACATTACATTATGCATTTTTGCAATAAATAATTATGCAATAACTTATACTAAAATATGCAACAACTTAAGTTGAAATATGCATAATCAATAACAATAAATGCAACAATTTTATTTATTAAGGATTTGGTTTTTTCGGCTACTGTTTAGTTCCTAAAAAGGGTTTACATTTTACAACCTAGGGTTTAATTTTCCCAAATAAAGTTTTAGTGTTTAGGGTTTAGGTTTCAAAATTAATACATAATTACTTTTTTCTCTACAGGTTAGAATTTTAGTTATATTAACAATAAACCCTAGACCTTATTTGGGAAAACTAAACCCTAAGCTGTGAAAAGTAAACCCTTTCCGGGAATCTAAACAGTAGCCGAAATAACCAAACCATTAGTAAAAAAAATATATTGCATTTATTGTCATTTGTTATGCATATTTTATTTTAAGTTGTTGCATATTTTAGTATAATCATTACATAATTATTTATTCAATATATATTTGGTTATGCATTTTCTTACAATCCATGTTGCATATATAATGTTTTGATTATGCATTTTTTTGCAATATTGTATGTGTTTCTTAAACATGCAGTTATATTTAACGTGTATATGCATATGTGTGTAATTAATTATGCATTTACACAAATAAGATTATGCCTCTAAATCAAAATTACTATGCATATTATGGTGTTGAAACCATATATTTATTTTGTTTTAATTTGTTATTAATAGTAAAAAAAATCAAATGAAAATTGAATAAAAGCAATGAAGACAAAAAAAAAAGAAAAAAAAAAAGAAAAACCTTTACGCAATGCAAATGAATTAAAAAAGAAAATAACAAAACTTTCGATTGATTAATAAAAGATTTGTTAGAATATATGCACATGATTAGGAATCCCTAGAATTAAGGAAAGAAACCGTTACTGAATGGGTTAATTACATTAGCACCCTCATTAAATATGCAGAATTGAATAAATATATAAAAAATCATAACTGATTGTAACCATTCATCTACTTAGATCTACGATCTAAAAAAGTTTTTAGGTTGCACCAAATAAATAGTTTTCACATGATCTATCCCCAATATATATATATATATATATATATATATATATAGTAGAGATCATATAAAAAACACTCATTGCGTAAGAAATGAGAAACAATCTACACCATGCATTTAATAAGATCTACGGTTAAGATTACATAGATTTTATAACTTATAAAAACATTATTTCCACGTATTAGGGATAAGAAGGTAATCTACTTTGATTTTTAATTTGGTAACTGCCGTGAGTTTCTCAAATCATGGCAATCTATTGAACTTATCGGAAGTTTATTTTCCTTTTCGTCTTCTAGTTCTTTCCTATTCTGCATGTTTTTCTTTTCATTTTCTTTTTTTTAATCATTCATGGACATCATCAAATATGAATAGGGTAAGCTATAATAGACACCATTCATATGGATGAAGAGATGATGTTGATGATGATGATGATAGAATTGGAAACGACAAGTCCTCTGCTAATTACGGCACGCGGATTGTACCAGATTTGCTGCCTTTGTTTGATATAAATTCAGTGACTTTTGTTTTAGATCATTATTAGTGCATATCTCTCGTAAGCATTACCAATCCAGATCAAAATGATACAAGAAAAAAGAATTGTGAAATCCGTATTCAATGTCTTCACTAAAAGATCAAATGCATTGTGAGATGTAGTATAATGCATTAATTTGTGTTTTTGTAATGCTTTAAAAGTAGAACTAGTAAATAAGAGAAGAAAGAGTTTAAATTCATGTACAAATTAACCTCATCATTGACAAAAAAATTAAATGCATTGTGAGATGTACTAAAATCTATGATATATCGGTTCATTCCTTATCTAACCTTAAAAAATGTGTGATTGAATAATGCATTGTTTTAAGTGTTATAATGCATCACTTGGAGTATAATGTATTGATTTAAGTTTTGTAATTCATCAGTTGGAGTATAATAAATGCATTATGCTGTAAACTAAATGCATAATGGAAATGATTTTTTAGGAAAAAAATTTAAAAAATCAAAAAGTGATCTCATTTTTTTGTTAATGCACTATCAAATATTCTTAAATGCATTGCACCAAAGTTCGTAATGCTGCACTATTACAAAATAATAATAATAAAATATAATGCATCATGAAAATACTCGAAAATGCATTGCATAAAAGTTCATATTGCATACTTTCAAAACAAGAAATTCATAATGCATTATATATAAATATGTAATGCATTATAAAAAGTAATTTTTGAAATAGAGTTTACTATTAATATTGGTTTTGAATCCATTTTTATGGTGTAATGGTTGATAAAGTTTTTTCCACATTATTATTTAATGCATTAAGAAATATTCTTAGATGCATTATATAGAAATAGATAATGCAGTATTACCAAAAAAAATAAATCAAAGTGTAATGCACCATGAAAATACTCTTAAATGCATTGTACTCCGTGTAAAAGTTCATAATGCATGATTTAAAAAAAAAATCCTAATTCTTTCAAA
The DNA here is from genome assembly GCA_001642375.2 of Mentha longifolia. Classification (NCBI taxonomy): domain Eukaryota; kingdom Viridiplantae; phylum Streptophyta; class Magnoliopsida; order Lamiales; family Lamiaceae; genus Mentha; species Mentha longifolia. The sequence continues at coordinate 24,927,065 of CM038112.1, read as the reverse complement.
AAAAAAAAAATCGTAATGCAATATATACAAATATGTAATGCATTATAAAAGTAATTTTCAAAATATAGTTTACTAGTCTCATCCTAATGCACAAAATATATAATGCATTCTCTACCACGGATTCTGATTATGTGATTTGTGAAGACTATGAATTAGAAATTTTGTTTCTAAAATCCCATAAGATACGCAATACCCATAAATACAAATTCAAATTTTACATTTTTACCCATTAGTGGAAGTAACTCACGGTCAACTTCATTATTCAATTAAATATAATATTTTAAACACTTGTTTTTGTCCGTTAGATTTGTAGAGATCTATGGCCGTACTTATTTCTTATTTTTTACTCTAATGGGTCTTTTCACCAGAACTCACCCCTATATATATATATATATATATATATATATATATATATATATATATATAAACATAGGGTTTGATTCTGATAGAAACTAATATTTAATAAGAAACTAAAAACTTTTCTACACCATAGATTAGGAAAAATTAAAGGTCAGGATGTGTACACGTGGATGAGAGATGAATTGAATAATATATTTTTTTAATTAATTTTTAATGTAAATAAGGGTAGAAATGGTAATGTATGAACCGAGAAAACATGTGCCAAAATAATTCCACAAAATCCGGAATTTCAATCAGTAATTCTATAAATATGATTTTATCTAAAAATTATCATGCATTATAGCTAGCCTTCAAATTTAAAATATTCGGTCACATTCAAATTAGAATTTTATCAATAAAAAAAAAATCACCATGAATGCATTTAATTAGTTTTTTACTCTTGTTTAAATTTTATCCAGTATTTTGTTATGCATTTAGTTTAATTTGTAAATCGATGCATATATATCTATTTTATTATGCATTAGTTTGGTACATTTTCTTATTATATATCCGTGATGTATTTTGTAGAAATAATGCATTTTTCTATTTTAAACTTTGCATATATGGTATTTTAGTTATGCATTTTTTTTTTCAATTGGCGTTGTATATATGTTGTTCTAGTTATGCACGTTTTTGCGATCGGTGATGCATATATGATAATTTGGTTATACATTTGTCTCGATCGGTGTTGCATATATAATATTTTGTTTATGCATTTTTATTTTACAATCCATGTTGCATATATGGTGTTTAATTATGCATCTTTTGCAATAATATTGTACTTCATCCGTCCAACTTATTATAACCCCTTTTTTTAGCACGATATTTTAGTAGAACTTGATTAGTAGATAAAATAATTCCTACTCGGAAATTTAATCTCTAGTCCGTATTAAATTTTTAATTATAATATTAATTTTAATCTCTAAACACTAAACCCTAAACCCTACATGGGAAAACTAAACCCTAGGCTATGAAAAGTAAACTCTTGTAGGGAATCTCTGCAGTAGCCGAAAAAACAAACCCTTAATAAAACATTATTGCATTTATTGCCATTTGTTATGCATATTTCAATTTATGTTGCTGCATATTTTAGCATAAGTTATTACATAATTATTTATTCAAAATATACATAACCCCTAGTTGGAGAAAATAAAGCGTAGCCGATAAAAAAGTTAAACCCTGAATATAAAAAACTAAACCTTACATGAGAAATCTAAACCCTAAACCCTTATTGTATATATGTACCCTTAAACCTAATCGAGAAAAATAGTTCCTAGTCTGAAATTTAATCTCTATCTTGTAGTTAGTTCCTTTTAATAATGTTATTATTTTTACACTCTAAACCCTAAACCTTGTTTGGGAAAACTAAACCATAAGCCGTGAAAATAAAATCTTTATCGAGAATCTAAACATATTAGCCGAAAAAATCAAACCCTTAGTAAAAAAAAAATTACATTTATCGTCATTTGTTATGCATTGCATTTCAAAAATGATGCATTTGATAAAATAATATAACAAATTGCTAGTATAAATTTAAAATGATAATGCATTTTTTTTTACAATAATAATGTATCTTATATAATAATTTTTAAACATGATTCTTCATTTTTTATGTATTTATGTAATATGACTATCCAAATAATGCATGATGAAATATAAAAACATGCATTACCGTTATAAAATACTTGCATATGTGTTGAAAGATAATATAAGGAAAAAAAATAGTAATGATGTATAAATAATTAATAATATAAGAACCTTTGTATATATTTGTGCATGTTTTGCATTTTATAGTGCATATTTTAGTTAATCAATATGCATATAATTGCTTAGTTTATGTTCATATTACTTAAACTATTATTAATGACAATTTATGCAACAATTTAAATGTTCCATCTAATATATGATGCATATAATTGCATTAAAATATGCTTACAAAACCAATACTACGAAATAAAGTCGATATAATATGCACAAAAATGAATTAAATTGAGTACTTATTAAGAGATAATTTTAATTGCATCTTTGACTTATATAAAAAGGAGGAAATATAGTCAAATACCTATTTGGACTAAGTTTTCTATCATTTTACCTACAACTTAAGAAACAACAAAATCTACCTAAACTTTTAATAGTGAGACTAAAACACCCCCAAATATATACTCCCCCTCTCTATATTCTCTCATTTATCTTCTTCTTCTATTCTCATATCTCTCTCTCCCGTTGCTGCTTCTCTCTTCTCTCTCTCTCTATTTCTGCTCCCTTTCATCCTCCGTTCCCCCCCTCCCCTTTGCTTTTCTCACGCCGTGCACCTCTCCCCGAATCCGGCAGAGGATCCACCCATAATTTGAAGAACTGGTGGCGAGAACGCAGTGGTGGTGTTTCGCTCAGAAGGGGTGCTGTATGTGCCACGTGGTCAAGCTCTTGCTGTACCAGATCTGAATTTCCCCTTCCGACGTCGATGTAGTTGCTGAAGCTTGCAAGGAAGCCACCGTTGCTGTTGTTGATGGAAGAGTTTATGGGAAATTAAAGATGAGTCGCCTCTTTTTGTTTTTTACTTTCGGAGTTGGAGTTGTTTTGGGATTCAAAGGTTAAATAATTTATTTTCACTCGGGTAGTTTTTTGTTCGATTCTTTCACTGCACATGAAATTAAATTGATCTAAGTTGGAAGCATAAGCTAGATTGTGTTTGTTTAAGGTTGTGATGTTCATTATGTAATGTGTGTGCGTGTGTTTATTTCTTTTGTATTGTTTTTGTTTGGTTTTGTTTGGGTTTTGTTTGGGTTTTTTTTTTTTGATTCAAGGAATGTTGCTTTGAATATATTGAATTTGCACATGCCCATTGTTGTTGTCGTATCCATTTTGATTCGATTGCAATTCGAGTTTTGTTTTGGTTTTTTGCATTTTCGTATTCAAGTTTGGTCGTAGAAATACGAATTCTAACCAAACAATAGGTAAGAAATTGGATTTTATTACCAAGTTACAGTCACACATACAAATTGAATTATAAAAAAAATACGAATTCATACAAAATAATAGGTAATAAATTGAATTTGTTTACTAACTATCATACAAATTTACGATCATACATTCAGATTAATAAGAACACAGTAAGCATAGTAAGAAAATACTAATTCAAACCAAATAATAGGTACGAATTCGCCCGGAATGAGGCTTTTTGCTTTGGAAATTGTGATGATGATGCTTGGCTGCGAGATTTCGTCTCCGAAGGCAGAGCTCGTAGTCCGGCACGTGAAGCTCGTAGTTCGGCGCGTGAAGCTATTTCTTGTTCTCCACTTCTCCCTCTCTTCTTCTTCCTATTTTTTTCTGGTTAATTTTACTTGTATGTTGCTTTTAATTTTTTCAAAATTTTATTCCGTTTATATTTGTTTGGTGTTCTTCAATTGTTAATTTAGAGTTGAATAATATAATATAATTATGCAATCTAATTATCCTCGCCCATCTAATTTAAAAATCAAAGGAAACAAGGCAATAAGTTAATTGCAGTTCATAAGAAATTTTCAAATTCTTACAAAACGTGTTAGATATGGTAATAAATTAACAAATTCTAACCAACTAGGACATAAAAAATTGACAAATTCTTACCAATCAAGTTTAAGAATGTATAAATTTATAAATTATTACAAGACGTTTTAGAAAATATAAAAAATTAACAAATTATTACCGGAAAGAACATACGAAATTATCAATTTCTTACATATTTAATACAATAAAGATGGGGGAAGCAAAGTTAAGCGGTTGTTGATTAATTCCACTTCTAACAACTGGGAATTAGGAATTAATTCCCTAATTTTAATCCTCATTTTTCAATACATTTCACACTATTTTTACTTTTTAATGTAATCATTTATTGAGGAGGGGGAACTCGTTGAGGATGGGGAAGTTGAAGCCGTTGAGGGTGGAGAACATCCTGGCGCGTGGGTTCGTTGGCACGTGAAGCTATTTTTGAGGTAGGGGTAATTGTGTAGTCTTTTTTTTTCTTTTTAGATCGGAGTTCTTTTTAGAAATCCTTGTTCTCCATTTCTCCCTCTCTTCTCCTTCCTTTTTTTTTTTTTCTGGTTAATTTTACTTGTATGTTGCTTTTAATTTTATAAGTTTTTCTTCAATTTATATTTTAAATTTTCAAATTCTTACAAAACGTTTTAGATAAGGTAATAAATTAACAAATTCTAACCAATAGGACATAACAAATTGACAAATTCGTACCAATCAAGTTTAAGAATGTAAGAAATTTATAAATTATTACTAGACGTTTTAGAGTTGTAAGAAATTAACAAATTATTACCATAAAGAACATAAGAAACTATCAAATTCTTACATATTTAATACAAGTTAGTAAGAATTATATCAATTCTAACGGCACTTAGTTGTAAAAATTCTATTCATTATAACTATTGTCACATGTAAGATTTCTAATATTTTCTAATTATCCTCAATTGTAAGAATTCTGAAAATTCTAATTATTATCTTGTCAATGTTCCCCTAGGCACCTTTATGGCTTTTGGTCAGTGGATTGGTGCTCCTTTTCAGCGATATTCTTTGCCGTCGTCCCAACAATTTCTTCGAGGACTTCCTTCAACATCAGCTTTATGTTCTCCAACAGTAGCATCGTCATTCAAACCATCGCCCTCTTCATGCTTTCAGTTGGGTCGTATGTGAATGCGAATGGCTCTCCTGTCGGGTCTCCCCTTAGTGATTTCCAATATCCCTGGTCCCTCTCATCCTTGCGGTACTTTAGCTTCTGGATAAGTCGCTACAATAACATGAAACATAGTTAGAATGCATTTTATGACTATAAGAAATTGCAACATTCTCACTAACATGGAGGTTATAAAGTAAGAATTTCATAAATCTAACAAGTCTACCACAACAAAAGGTTAGAAACTAGCAAAATATTACCAATCAGCAAGCAAACATAGTCAGAAATAATTTATGCATATCTCACCAACATGGAGGTTATAAAGTAAGAATTTCATAAATCTAAAAAGTCTACCACAACAGAAGGTTATAAACTAGCAAAACATTACCAATCAACAAGCAAACATAGTCAGAAATAATTTTATGCATATAAGAAATTGCAACATTCTCACCAACATTGAGCTTATAAAGTGAGAATTATATAAATCTTACAAGTCTTTCACAACAGAAGGTTAGAATCTAGCAAAATATTACCAATCAACAAGCAAACTTAGTCAGAAATAATTTTATGCATATAAGAAATTGCAACATTCTCACCCAGTCATCACTCGTTGCGCGTACCTGCGAGGAAGTCAAATACAGATGGTAAGAAGCATACAATTCTTATAACAAAGACAGTAAGAATTATGCAATTATTATCTTCTTCCCCCTCACCGTGAACCTGTCACTAGTGTACGCCTCGTGCATTTATTTCAATTTGATTATTTCAAACCAGGCATATCATCATATTAGAATTTATATATTCAACCAACTACTATCATGAGGTTATAAGAAACTATCAATTCTCACTATCGGCCTAGTAAGAGTGCATATTTCTCACAACCCTTCTCAAAAGGATTAAGGCAGTAAGCTTTTGACAATATCATATTAAGCCATGAGGGTATATGAAATGTTCATTTCTCACCACAAAAACACTAAGATTTGACATAATCTTACTATGTCGTGCACGTTGTAAGATTTGAACAATGCTCACTAGCCACACAGTATGACTTGAACATTTTCCGATAACTATTATCACGATGTTATAAGAAACTTTAATTCCACACCATCAAGACAGTAAGATATTGACAATTTTCTAGTATCCACCCGTCAGACATGGAGATTATAACAATAGAATTTTTCAAATCTAACAATTCTACAACAACAAAATTTTTACAAAGTAGCAAAATATTTTCCAGAATTCTTGTTGGATTTAAAATTTCATGCACCATTCTAGTCAACATTCAGGTTATTTCTAACATACTGTCAATTCTAACTATCAGCCTAGTAAGAATGTATATTGTCTTACCACCCTTATCAAAAGGATTAAAGTAGAAGCCTTTCACATCTCAAAATAACTACTAGGTTATTAGAAATCTTCATTTCTCACCACTAATGCAGTAAGATTAGACACAATGCTCACCATCTTTAAATTGTTGCAATAACTGATCAATGGTCACCATCAAAACAGTAAGACTTAAACCTTTTTTCTGAGAACTATTACCATGAACATAAGAACCGCATGCATTCAACAAACCAACATTTCTAATATGAAAATAAGTTCGAAAATCCTAAATTTCTAGAATTTGAAACCGCAAATCAAACATCATAATCAGAAATTTCTTACAAATAGATCTGTACTCTATTTTCTAACCATCAACAAATTTCTAACCAAAATTAGAGGTAAGACAACATTGAATCAGATCACTTTAAAGCATAGCACACTCAAATCTAGCCATAAAACAGTGTAAAATTACAGCAAATTAGGGCAGGACAACAACAACATCAAATCTAACCATAAAAAACCCTAAAATATCTCCCCAAATCATCAATTATTACAAAAAAAGGTTCTAAAGAAGGTAAGGTTCATCAATAAATTGTTATGCTTTTGTATGTTCTTACCACTAAATTACAATAACCACACCAAATCAGGCTAAGAACAACAATAACCATCATATCTAACCATAAAAACCTATAAAATCTAAAAATACCCTAAAAATATCGCACCTCTATGTCAGTGAAAAGATGACCGGAAGGAAGATGCTGATCCGGCTCTTCAATTTCAATCGCCGCTGGCTCAAGCAACTGTTCGTCTTCGGCGGGCTCATTGTGCTGCCTTTTTCGTTGAGGTAGAGTGCGACGGGTACATTGAGAAGGGTGGGTATAGAGTTGGTCCAGGAACGAACGCGACGGCGTCGGGAACTCGCCGGAGATGGGCTAGGGTTTTCTGGGAGGGAATCGCATGAGAGGTCCGAGAGAAGGGAGAGAATCGCGAGTGTGAGGGAGTGGGAATGTGGGTCGTCGGTTTAGGAGAGATAAATTCAATTTTTGGGGAAATTGAAATCAGGGGCATTTTAGTCCCATTCCTGAAACTTTAGGTATATTTTAAGTTTTCTTAAGTTCTAGGTAAATCTTGATAAACTTAGTGCTAGATAGGTATATATTTTTTTGCCTCTATAATAATAGTGGCTATATTTTATCTTTTTTATTCTTGTGGCTATTTTTTATCTTTACTATCCCAAAGTAACTATTTTGGTTGTTGGCCCTATAATATATGCATAAGTGTATTTTGTATTACCGCAATACTCTTGTATATAATATGTATTAGGGATATACTACCTCCATCTCATTAACATAGGTACAGTTATTGTACATTCAATAACCAATGCAAAACAGTAAAAGTGTAAATTAGCAAAAAGTAAGCTGAAAATTAGAAATCTGTGTTACTGTAGCAAATACACTGTAGCGGGATTACTGTACATTCATTTAACTGTTCATCAAATAAAATAATATTAAAAAATCAAAAAATTTAAATATTACATAAATGGAGCCAAAATATACAGATTTTCCCTCAAAATTTTGGGATTTCCCCCCAAAGCTTATAAAGCTACTCTATAAAGGCAGATGCAATGTGAATTTCACATTCATCAAAGACAAAATTTTAAAATTTCAGAGGAGAGAAGGCCGACTGCCATGGGGAAGAAAGATGATCTTTCAGACTTAACAAGGAAGACCATCATGCAGTTCTTGCTCAGCTGCTTGAAGGAGGGTAAGCTTCCATATGGAAAGATAAAGGAAGCTGCTGTGTTATTCAATGTTGGGAGGCAAATTGTGAGCAGAATTTGGAAATCTACAAAACAACAAAGATCAGTCAGTGAGGTTGTTAATCTTGAGAGGAAAAGTACACCCAGAACAAGAAAAAAAAACATAAGATAGATTATGCAAGAATTGAGCAAATTCCCAAGGAAGAAAGAGGTACAATCACTGCCATGTCAGAGGCTCTTGGACCTCTTATATCCAGGGCTACAGTGGGAAGATGGGCTAAGCTTCTGCTCAGACATCATTCAAGTGCAATGAAACCTCTATTGGCAGCTCATCACATGATTTCCAGGTTAAAGTATTGCCTACAAGCCTTACACTATGATCATGCAGTCAATACTCTGAAATTCAGGGCCATGGAAAACACAATTCACATTGATGAAAAATGGTTTATGTTAACAAGGAAGAACTGCAGATATTATCTCACACCAATGGAAGCAGATCCACTCAGAGTTGGTGAGTCAAAGCAGTTTATACCTAAGGTGATGTTTCTATGTGTTGTCAGCAGACCTGTGTTTCATGTGGATGGCACGGTTTTATTTGATGGAAAGATTGGAATGTGGCCTCTTGTTGAAGAGGTTCAGGCAAAGAGGAATAGCAAAAAAAGACTCAGAGGGACTATAGAAATAAAACCTATACAATGCATCACAAGGCAGGTGATAAGGGATTATATAATCAAAGAGGTACAATGTTTACATTTCCATAATTTAGGCAGTTGATTGTACACACCCTATGCTTTAATTAATTTAAAATGCATATAATGGTTATGTCATTTTCAGATTATCCCATCAATCAAGCAGAAGTGGCCTACATGTTTAAGCAAGAACATCAAAATTCAACAGGATAATGCTAAGCCACACATCAAAAACACAGATGCAGAGTTTCAAGAAGCAGCACATTCAGATGGCTTTCATATTGAACTAGTTCAACAGCCAGCAAAGTCCCCTGACTGCAATGCAAATGATTTAGGACTTTTCTATGCAATTCAATCACTACAACAAAGAAAGAATTGCAGGACTGCTGATCAACTAATAGAGGCAGTGATTAGCAGTTTCAATGAATTGGATGCAGTAACATTGAATAAGGTTTTCTTATCACTTCAGCAGGTTATGATAGAAATCATGAAGGCCAAGGGTACTAACAATTTCAAGCAGCCACATATGAAGAAAGATGCTTTAATTAGGCAGGGAATGCTACCTACAAACCTTGAAGTGCCTAAATTTTTGGTGAGGGAGACAATTGACTACTTGATTGGAGAAGAATGTCATGAAGGAGTTGAAGAACTTATGGAATCTATGGGAATCAGTGTGCCACAGATTGGAACTGGTGTTCCAGACTTGAATGCATAGCAAAACAACATGCAGAATGAATTTGTGCAGTTTCAGTTAATATTGGATGATCATTTTTTGGGGCAGATGCCATGAAGTGCAACTTTTTGAAGCAAACAGGGCATGTCAAACAAGCAGTAGATTCAGGGAGCTGATTAGTGTGATTATTTTGTGAAGAACACATGTACATGCAGAATGAATTCAGTTTTTTTGTAAAGTGTAATTTGGCACATGACAAGCTATAAGTTAATGAAATGCAGTTTCCATTTATCTCTGAGTATAACATGCTCATGCAGTTTGTAGTGTAGGCACAGACAAGGAATAACCTATCACAGCACATGAGAACCACTCCAAATAGAGGTTTCAACATCAATTACATATAATAAGGTTGTCATCATCGCAGATTATAATTAGCCAAATTCCCACAGTAGCCAAATTCCGACAGTAGCCAAATTCCAACAATGAATTCAACAAATTCCAACAAAATCAAAATTCCAACAAATTCAGTCAACAGATTCATCAGGTTGTTAATCATAGAGCATAATCAACTGATATTCAGCCCAAACAAAAAACCAAGATCAGCAGGATTCAATCATCCAATCACCACTACTAGAAATTAGAAACTAGAAACTAGAAAAAGAGACAGAGGGCAAAGAAGTGATGATAGAGTATAAGTCACCGAATTGAGAGGCTTCAGAGCCTCTCACTGCATGTGAAGCCCAGTAGGGTTTTCACGGCCGGCACTGCCCTCCGCCGGTGTCGCCTCGGACCTCCCTGCAGCAGCATCTCCGACATGCATCCACGCCGGAAGCACTCTGTACTTGAACCAGGAAGGCGGCAGTCGTCGGTAGATCTTGGGGTCACCTCTGTCTGGAGATTCGCCCACAGAGAGGGGCAACGCCGGCGGAGAAGGCGGAGCTACCGATGGCGGCGGCAGAGGCACACATCTGGGGGTGTCGGGGCTCAGATCTTCGTCCTCCGCCAGCTTCGCCCCCGTCGGCCGTGGCCTTACACGGTAAGGCTTGTACTGGCGTCGGGAGATGAAATTAGGGTTGCGAGGGCCATTTTTAGAGCTTTTCCGCGGAATATTAGCCGTCGGCTTCAAAATAATGAGGGTTTTCCGGCGCGGGGGAGGCGGCGGCGTGATAGATCTAGGGTTTTCACTTTCGGAATCTTCATAATCTGCCAGCTTCGCCCCCATCCGGCCTTCGTAGATCGGACACCCTAATTTCATGTTCGGAAATGAAGGGGAGAAGGGAGGGTGAAGACGATGATCGGTGAAGAGATCGGCAGTTTGTAGAGAGAGAGAGAGAGGAATCGCGTAGGTAGAGAGAGAGACACCAATGATTCTATGAGTGGGAGGCTAGGGTTTAGGGTAGAAAATGGGTTAGGGTTAACTAAAGGCTAATTGGGTCAGGGGGTTTTTGGGCCTAATTAATTGGGCTTAATTGTTGATGGGATGGGCTGAATTGAAAGAAAGTTGTTTCCTTATTAGGAAATGGGTATAATAGTTGAGACGGACTAAAACGGAAAACAGGTCTAAGTTAACGAGATGGAGGTAGTAATAAACAATTTATATTTTATACACAAGCCTCTTTTCATATAAAGTACGGAGTACTATATAGATAGATTGATCAACTGTCAAAGAAAGTCCTACAGCTCAACAACTTTTTCATTCTTATTCCAATTCATCATTTACAGAGAAACCGATGCCTATTTGCAAATGCAACAAGTTCTTCCTCGACTACAAGTACAGCATGACTATGCACGAAATCATAACGAAAAACACTAATTCTACAACGTTCTTCTTCTTGATTGAGGAGTTTGATGGGGGTGGAGCAGTTGCTAGAATCTCACAAGATGTACACAAGTTAGGATTTCCAGTTACACTGAAACGCCAACATAGAGCAAGAAAAAAAATTATAATGGGAACGGAAAAATCAAGATGAATATACATTTGATAAAACAAAAATATAATCCGAAAATAGATTTTGCTAGTAGGCTTACGTTAAAATGAGGCCCTTTTTTATTGACAACGAGGTTGGTATTGTGCCATTTAACTGGTTATTCGCAACATTCCTGCGTTTAGAGACAAAGTTATCCGCTGCAGAGAAGAAGATCAAACTGCTAGAATAATTTATTTAAAATATACACTTTTTGCGGCGCGTACAATGTTTTGAGGCTGGGTAATTCTCCTAGAAAATTTGGTATTGGCCCCTGCAAGTTGTTGTTATGAAAATCTCTGCAAATCGAACAACGTTATGAATATCAGATGCTCGATTTGGAAAATGTCTTTTTTTTTTTTTCTGAATTAGAAGATTTAGAAGTATAGACTCACATTGTTTGAAGAGCATCCATGGAACTGAAATCTGGAAGCAACCCTGAGAGGCCATAGTCACTCAGTAACCTGTAAAATGAAAAAGAAAAAAGAAAAGAAAAGAAAAGAAAAAAAAGAACGAACATTTCAAAATCTGCACCGAGTTTGTCAATTTGCAGAGTAAGAAATTATTACAGCGCAGTTACTCGTGGAATAGGATCATCGTTACATTGGATCCAATCCCATGTATAAGACGAAGGAAGACAAGGATCGCCGCTCCAACTTCGTAACACGCTAAAGCTCTCTTGCAGAGAAGCTAAGCCTTCAACTAAATCAGCAAACAGAAAACAGAAAGAGATGAGAGAAAATGCATGATCAGAATTTAGAAACAAAAATAGTGAATATTTTGATAAATGTTCATATCTACTGCTTACGATACCATCTTTCTTGTTGGTGCCATCAGTTAGCTGAAAGTCTCCGATATGAAATACTTCCATGGCGTTGATGATTGGTGGAAGCGTAGAAACATTAGTCGGGACGAGAGAAAACGTTGTTTTATTCGAAACTGTAGTCTCATTGATAAAAAACTCATCACAGTCACCATAAGGCGGTAAGATTGGTTCCGAGAACGACTCGTTATCTTTGAAAATTCTGAAGGACCGGTTCTGGCTTGGTCCCAACCGAGTAACTTCAGAAAAGTACCAATTAATGTAGACTGGAATTTCATAGGAAGGGAATCCCATCAACAGTTCTATGCTTCCATTAGGGGTTGTTGCAGTAATTGCATTCTTGAGCACCACAGCTGGAGGATTATCATTGGGTGACGGTTGCTCGCTAAAAATGGCATCACCCGAAACTGGGGTCGACCCATTTCCGAAAGCTCCAGGACTCCATATTCTGTCGTAGGGATCGGCCGGATACCTGCAATTTCACCAAGAATTCAAGACTTTGGATCGATAAGGGTTGGATTTGTGGTACTCCTTCCTTCCGTACCGCTTCATTAGTCTCATGGATTGAATATATGTGAGGTAAAAAATATTACTCCTGGACTAATTAATGAAGCGAGACAGATGGGGTATAATCAGACAAGATGCAATTTATAGTCTTATTATCTTACGTGATAGTGGTGTTTGATCCGAAAGCAGACCTTTCCCACAAGAACAAAGGAAAGTTTTCATCAACATGACGATACATATACGACTCCAAACTGCGTACTTCGAGAGCCGTTATGAAAGGAAACTGCCCTGCTTTTGTCTGAGCAACACATACACTGATCAAATTTGTCTTCATTACATAAGTCACCTCTTCGTAATAGTACTCCGTGCTCGATGTCCGAACTTGAGCCCACTCGTTCCCATCGAACTGGAGAGCGAACGAGGGAGGCAAAGATCTGCCGTCGTAGTTTCCATAGTAGAAGCTGGCACGCACGAGGACACGCCCCTTCTTCATGGAGTCGATGGAGTAGCAGTTCTTCTTCCGAGTGGTGAACACTCTGAGGGTGTCCCCTACATGATCAACGGAATTGCCGGGTGTCACGGAACGGGGTTCGCCGTTTTGAACGTATTTATCGTCCCCCAGCCACGAAATCCCGGCTTCGTCTTTGTACGGGATTGATGAACCGCAGTCGATGCTGAGGAAAACTGCAAGAACATATGAAGATATTATGCAGGCATAAAACAGAGAGAAACAGAGTTATTGATGTTGAAAAAGGGATCTACCATCAGCTGCTGTAGATGGACTAGTGCATAGAGATAAAACAAGAGAGACCATGAACAAAAGATAAGCCATGTGAGGAGAATATTGTTTTCATGAGAAATAAATCATTTTATAGCAAATTAGAAATTCCTTTCACTACAAAATTCTCAATAGAAAGGGACAGAGAGAAAGATTCTTCGGTTGTTAGTGATTTTTCTGGGAACAAAATAAGACACAAGTTGGAGATAAGAGTAGATGGTCATGCATCGTTAAATTATTATAATCTCAACATGATGATCTCTCTTTTTCAGTAACAATTGCTCGTCAATGATTTGCCTTGTCTAGTGAAGTTAAGAAATGAGTAAAATATGAATTTTGGAAAAGATCAAATTTCATATACAATTATCAAAGACTTGATACAACAATATATATGTCATCTGCATGAAGTCAATGCCAAGTGATATGTGGGAAATGCTTAAAGAGCCCAGAATACGGCAAAGTGAAACACTTGAACAAGGTCAACTAGGACAATAAAAAAATCAGATTAAAGATTCATGGCTTATGTTGCTGGTTGGACTTATTATACGACCCCAACTAACTTCTAAACTATCATAAAATAGTGCAGAAACAATTACACAAAATACTCCTTCCGTCCCAAATTAATTGTCTTACTTTCCTACTAACTTAATTGTCACATCCAAAGTAAGGAAATAATTAATCCATAATTATGCAGACTAATTAATTCCACTACTTCTTAATAAGTAAATAAGCTTTTATTCAATTTTGATTTTCTGTAATAAATTTTTTAATTAATTAATATAATTAAATTAACCACTATTTATTACTACAAAAATGTCACTCCTTAATTCATGTCCCCTAAAACAAAAGAGAGGGTTGATTTAGGAAGGAAAGAGTGAAGAAAATATGGCAACAGTAACAGTATACTGAATATGAAGTAAACAACAGTAACAACGCGTTGATATAGGAAGGATGACGTCGTTGAAGCTGGCGTCGATCACACTTTTCTCCGTTGAATGTCACGATTTTTATGTAGATATAAACGGCTACATATATAGTGCCTCATTCCAACAAAACTGCTGCGTCCGATACAGTCGCTGGAAACCTAACTCACAGTATTGAAAATTGCTTTAGGGTTTTTGTTGGGATTTTTAAGAATGAATTGGTGAGTTGGTGTTGGGGACTTGTGTAGTGTGGTGTAGTATTGAAGAGAGCTTTAGGGAATGACGCTTTTGTGTAGAACAATTCTTATTTCTATTCATTTGAACTGTACATGACTACACATATTTATACTATAACTTAGTAGATTCTATAATCCTCTACTTAAATCTTCTTATTTCTTAAGTACACCTAGAATATACTACTTCTATAATTTTCTCTCTTTTTATTCAATTTAGTTAATATATATATATATATATATATATATATTATATAATAGCAAAATAAAGGTCGATCAACCATAATTTTTCTTAATTATTTTGCTAAATTCTCATAATTTTGACTAATTAATCAATATTTCAATCTAATTAATATATATCTTCAAAGACTCATAGTTTAAATCACCTATATATACTCTGTTATTTATGCTCAATTATTTACTATTATATAAATAAATAAATAAATGTGTACATCAATATCAATATATATAATACTAGCAAAATAGATCTTCATGTTTAGCATCGAAATTCTTCCTTGAGTAAAATTTAAAAATATCATAATCTCAAATTCATATTTTTACGTTCATCTTCAATTATTCTAAAACTAATATAGTAGACAAATTTGAATGACATCTAGGGTCTTTGTTGATGATGGTGGACCTACTGTACTATAATTGCTTAGATAAAGATGGGCAGTTAAATGAAAGGAAAAAATATATATACCTTTTTGTTCTCCAATTATGATCATTTTAGCTATGGCATCGGGTGGTATCTTTTCTTATTCTTTTTCTTTTTTCATGGGTGTTTTCTTTTCTATATGCATGAGAGGGAGAGGGAGAAACAATCAGATCCATGCGAATGGTTTATAAAAGATTTATTGGTTCTGACATACTGATGAGATAATTGGCCGGATTGTATAATTCTACAAACATTTATCAGTTTCACTTTTTATCTTTCAATTTCATAAATCTGGTATGGTCTGCATCGTCCACATTGTATTAGATTTTCATGTTTCGATTCGGTCAATTATGTTAGATGAGTTTTCTTGATGGCTATCAAAGCATGGCAATTAATATATGAGGTTATGAAAACGAAAATCAATTTCCAACATTTATATAATTATACATCAATATCAATCAAAATATTGGGAGCCCATATTTATGTGGATTATCTTATAATTTTTCTTTGAAAGCACTAAACAACGGGAGAATTGACAACGGAAAAAGTGACAATTAAAATGAGTATAATTATTAAAAAAATTAATTTGATCTATTTTCAATTACATCGAACAACAAGCGGTTTAAAATTTAAATTAAATTAAACTACTCGAGAAATGACATATTTTCATGACCTAATGTTTTGTTAATGTAAATAATGAGTGACTTCAGAAATATTATCTCTTTTGGCCCTATTTTCGTATTTCGATAATCAACGGATGACTTGAAATTTAAATCGAGTACAACTTTCTAAAAAAATTAAGAGTTCTACTACCTCCGTCCCACTCTACTTGAGCCATAAGAAGAAGATATATGTTGGAAAAGAATCAAACCTATCCCCAACTTAATGAATCCATCAATCCTACAGTTTTTCGATGCTCAAGTTTTTTTTTTTTTTTTTGCATTAATTTAATTTAATTGTTTGGACTCACATAACTTTCTTAATTGAGTTATAGATATTTTATGTAAGTTAATCATAGCGATTTTTTAGAGAATCGATATGATAACCTATGTAAAAAGAGTTTAAAAAATAAAAATAACTTGAAATTCAAAATGAGAAACTGACTAAGAAATATTATACTTTATTGACCTATTTTAAATACTCCGTACCTTATTGACATGATAATAACAACGGGCGGCTTAAAATTTTAAATTGAATTAAATTACTCAAGAAATGACATAATTTTCCGACCTGATATTTTGTTAATGTGAAAAATGGATGACTTCAGAAATTTTTCAATGATTAACGGGCAACTTGACATTTAAAGCGAGTACAACTTTTCAAAAAAATTTAACCCTTCTTGACTTTTTTTTTCTACTACAACTACCTTAGCAACGAGTTGTTTGACATATAAAATAAGTACTCCGTACAATTTTTCTACGAATTTTACCTCTTATGCACCTATTTTTTTTAATATAATGTTAATCCTAACAATTATTCCAATGAATTGTTACATTATTATCATTTTAAATAAATATCTGTACTTTTTAATAAATATTTTAATCAAAATTTACAATATACAATAATTTCCGTCGAATTTCGACGGGATTGAAAAAATGTTGTGCTAATTTAATGTTAATTTGTGAAGATGTTTCTTTGCAGTAGTTTACAACTTTTTGATAAAATTATACCCTTACTTAATCTATTTTTCTATCACAATGAACAACGGACGACGTCATATTTAAAATGAATACAATTCTATGAAATATTATATTTTACTATATAACAATGAATAACGGGGGACATCCTATTTAAAATGATTACAACTACAAGAGAAATGTTATCCTTCGTAACGTTTTTTTTAATTATATCAAATAACAAACGACCTAACGTTCAAAACGAATGCAAACATCCGATAAATATTGTCTATTCTTAGCCCATGTTTGGTTCATCTTTTTTGGGTATGGAATTGGTTCCGTTATTATTTGTTTGGTTTGAGTAATAGGTTATCCATTTTCCTTATTTGGGGGTAACCCAATCTACCAAATTGTTACCCTTCAAGAAGGAGCGGAAACAAGGAGAAAGAAAATCCCCTTTACAAGTGAAGTGACTCATTCCTTTTATTGAACTAAACACTCAATAAAAGTAATCATTATCATTATCATTGAACAACAAACGACTTAATATCAAAAAACTACGACTACAATCTCATGAAATTTCTTAATCTCCCAAAACAATGATATAAAAAACGGGCAAACTTAAACTCAAAATGTGTATAACAACCCGAGAAATGTTACTCCACTAACATGTTTTTTTTTTTTAATTGAACCAATAAGCAACTTGATAATATTAAGCTTAAAACTACTTTAAAAATGATAATGTACACGGGCGTTTTGACATTTAAAATTCGAGGGAATAAAAATATTCGATAAATGTTACCCTCATTAACTTATTTTTCTATTAACGTTGACTTAGCATTCAAAATGTGTAAACTTAAACGAGGAACGTTGTCCCTTATTGACTTATTTTTTATAATACTATAATTCAATGCTAATAGTTTTTTTATTGAATTGTTAAAATACTATGAAGTAAAATAAATAACTATATTATTTTTTATTTTATTGTTTAAATTGTAACAAAATTGACTCCCGTCGAAATACACTTAGTAGTTCTAGAATATTCCTGTCTTCTCCTAGAATGTTCTAGATAAATGCATCACTCTTCAATAGTTTTAGACTTTCTTAATTTGGGGTTTTCGGAATTAAAATTGTGAGATTTGCAATTGAGCCCTCATAAAAGTTTCCTTGTATATTATTGACCTTGAAAAAAACGCAACAATGTTTTGTCTACAACTTCTTACCCCCTAAGCTTGTGAGTTGTGATAGAACAACAATCACAAGTAAATCTAACATTAATTGACAAACAAGCATATTTATTTGATAATACATGCATGCAATTCTTCCACAATTGATCTCAACTGCGAGCATATTTTAGCCAACTATAATATGAGGATGGACGGAATGGAGGCGTAAAATAGTAATAACTGTACAAAATTTTTCTTTTTGAAAGAAGAGTTAGCAGTCGCAGGTGGTGGAGCAGTTGCCGGGATCTTGCATGATGATGTACAAAGATCGGGATTCCCACCCACCCTGCAACAACACACACATACATATATTAGGCTGGCTTAGTGATGGATTAAGTAACTTAATGCTCGTTTGGTTCAAGTTGAGTAACGGAAAGATAATGAAATCAATTAAAAGTAAGAGAATAAGGGAATGGTAATAATAATAGTTACTTTTATTGAGTGTTTGGTTCTATAGTAGAAAGAGAGTCACTTGTGAGGGGATTTCCTTTCTCCTTGTTTCCCCTCCTTCTTGAAGGGTAACAATATGGTGGATTTGATTATCCCAAGTAAGGGAAATTGATAACCTATTACTCAAACCAAACAAAAAATAATGGAATCAATCTCTTGATTCCTGATGAATCTTGGTTTTCAAGGATGATTTATGCACGAAAACAAGGAATTAAAAGACACGAAAGTAAAGGACACAAGGGATTTACGTGGTTCGATCCAAAGATCTACGTCCACGGGCGGAAAGTATGTATGCTTTATTAACTTTATGCGTGAGGCTTACAAAAGATTGTTCTCCCCCTTTCATCTCTTCTAAACCCCTATTTATAGATAGTTTTACATAGAGTCCTACTAGGATAATAATTCTTCTCCAACTTGGACTCTTGATCTTGATCTCCTCCTTTTGTGGATAAAATACCGAGCTTCTATATCTCTTGGAGCTTGAATTGTAGTTGACATAGGAGTCGATGTAGGAGTTGTCTTGGTGCAAGCAGAAGTCTCTTTGAAGTAGGTTGTAGTTGACTGGGCCAAGCTGCATTGGCTGAGCTTAACTGTTGGGGCCCAATTATATTGGGCTCGAGGGGCCCAATTATATTGGGCTCGATGCTTGGGCCTAGTAGCTAGGCCATATCCTATCACATCCCCCCCCCAAAAAAAAAGATATGGAAGCGAAGGTGCGGTGTAGGGGTAGAAGGTCGAAGTAGTATTTAAGTGCACGTCGACGAAGGCGATTCGCGTACCGCCTCGTTAGGACGAGGTCGAGCTTAAAGTGCATGGCCTTGTTGGAAATTTGATGTCAACGAAGTCAGATTGCTTATCACCTCGTTAGGACGAAGTCGATTAAATTCACATTGCCCCTTCGGAAATGGATTTCGACGAAGTCGGAATGCTTGCCACCTCGTTAAGACGAAGTCGATTAAATTCACATTGCCCCTTCGGAAATGGATTTTGACAAAGTCGGAATGCTTGCCACCTCGTTAAGACAAAGTCGATTAAATTCACATTGCCCCTTCGGGATGGATTTCGACAAAGTCGGAATGCTTGCCACCTCGTTAAGACGAAGTCGATTAAATTCACATTGCCCCTTCGGAAATGGATTTCGACGAAGTTGGAATGCTTATCGCCTCGTTAGGACGAGGCTGTCTTGGTTGGAATAGCAAAGCCGAAAACGGAGCGACGGTTGGAGTCCCGAGTTAGTGGGACACGTGTCGTGTTGTGGTGGTGGGAGTTGAAAAGGGCGGAAGTTTTTTGAATAAAACTTCCATTGTACGCCACTCTCCCTTACTTTACCCTAATTTATGAAATTGAGAGAGATAGAAACTTGTCGCCAGTCGTCTGCTTTATCATTATTCTGCCGTACGATTTTGCACAGTGTTCAGCCGGACGTTCCTACATCTGCCACCGTCCTTCGATATCGAAAAGTAAGTGATTCGACCATGTCTGTGAATTCTTCTCCTAGTTCGAGTGAGGATAGGTCCTTAGGGTTTTCCGACTCGCCGCCGGCGACTTCCAATCGGGGTGGGGAGGTGGAAGTAGACATTTTTTCTATAAAGTCTCCGTGTCCGGTTAGGCATAGGGTAGTTTTTCCACCGCCATTGAAGTCGAAGGATAGGGCTTTTGGATTTTCGTCGGTCCTTAGGGGCTCAGAGATTCTTAGTTTAGCCTAAAACTATTTATTTTCTGATTATGTGGAATGGATGGTTCCTCGAGCTGAGGATAGGGCTTCGGAGCCCCCTCATGGCTTTTTTACTGTTTATGAGGACTGTTTGCATCACGGTCTTCATCTCCCCTTACCTTCCGTATTTGCCGGACTTCTAAGAAAGTGTGAGCTTCCTTTGGGTCAACTTTTTCCGAACTCTTTTTGTCAGTTGTGTGGTCTCGGTGTGATGGCCAAGCGAAACGGGTACGATCTCAGTGTAGATATGATTCTTAGGTTTTTTCAGCTTAGGGCGTCTGGTGGTTGGTTTTATCTTTCACCTCGTCTCGGCTTCAAAGTTGAGACGAAGTCGAAGGTGACGAACTGGCAATCAAAATTTTTCTTCTGTCGGTTCGGTGAAGTCCCTGAGTTTATATGGAAGGTGGGGAAGTTAGGGAAACAAAAGACGGAGTTGTGTTTTAGTAAACTGGAAGGGAAACTCCATGGCCACATTGGGGAAGTGTTTTCTGAGGCCGATCTGGCTCTTGCGGGGCTGAGCCCTTATGATCCCGCTTCGATGGAAGAGCCGGTGAAGGGTGAGGCTACGCTTCTCTTTTTATTGTGTTCTTAATGTGAATATCATTTAACTAGCCTTGTTTCTTTTGCAGTGAAGCTAGTAAAAGATAGGAAGAGGCCTAGGTCCGAGGACCTTGTAGTGTTGGAAAAGGGAGGTTCCGAGGCGTCCTCGGAACAAATTGTGAGTGTACCGGGATCCTCTCCATTGAGGTCGCCCTCTCCCATATCCTTAGTTCGTCGGGTCAAGGTGCCGAAGCCGAAAAAGCAAGCTACAACAACTGGCGATAAGACTGTAACCGTAGGCCAGTCCTCGGTTAGTGCGGCTTGCCCGGTGGTGGAGCTGGAACAACAGCGCCAGATCTATCATGAGGTAAGAAGTTCATCCCTTTATGTTTGGATTTATGTTACCCCCGGTGCTGATCTTGTTTGGAATTTGACAGGATGCCGATCTGGTCTCAGCGAGCTTCCAAAATTGGGTGGACGGGTTGGTGAAGAGTGTGTCCACCCATACTAGCTTCGTAAACGACGGGGTCTCGAAATTCAACGAGATAAATCAAATTCGTCGTCAACTGGAAGAAGAGAAGACCAGCTTAACTGGCGAGCTTGCTGCTATTACGCTGGAGGCCAGGGAGGCCAAAAAGAATGAGAGTGAAGCTGTTGCCGCAGCTGAGGCAGCTCGGAAAGAGATAGCCTCTCTGAAGGCTAAATTGGAGACGGCCGAGGTCGACGCTGTGGCTCGCCAAGGGCCAATTCTACGAGCCTATACTGAGAGGCTCTTCCTATCCGAGTTTTTCTCGGGTTTGTGCGGTGACGTGGCGGAGTTGATGACAACCCGAAGTGTCGCCAAGACCGTGGAGGCTGTTGCCGAGGACATTCCAGACCTCGATAAGGCGAAGTACGGGCATAAAGAGGTGTCCGAGGAGGAACTGAACCGTGCCTTCGCGGAAATCATCCTGAAAAATCTGAAGGAGGTTCCCCTACTTGAGAGCCTGGCGGCCTCTACCGACCTGCTAACTGCCGAAGTGATTTGAGACAGTTCGGTGGATCGCGATCCAAACATGGATGCGATTGTTGCCGATCTGAATGCTGCCCTGAAAAGAACTGAGACTGAGGCCGAGGCTGATGGCGATGCCGGGTTTGAGGCCGAAGGTCCAGAGAATGTATCTCAAAATGAGGAGGTCAGTTGATCGCCTCCTCCCCCCCCCCCCCCCCTTTTTTTTTTTTTTTTTTTTGTAGCATGTACTTCGTCATCAGTAGGATGGCGCATTTTGCTGAAGTAATGAAAACTTTATTTCTTAGTAGAAATTCGTTTTCCTTTTTGTAGTCTTCTTCTTCTCCGGAGCTTTTCGATGCCTCTCCGTATGTAGCACAAATCAATAACTTATTGCGAGCTCTTGAAGCTAAGAATGTCGAAGTCCTTCATTGGAAAAGCCAGGCTGGCCATATCAGGGACGAGGCCGACATGAAACTTAGAGCCGCTCAAATAAAAAATGACAAGCTTGAAGCTCGACTCTTGGAGCTTGGGGATAAGTTTGATGCCATGAAGGAAGAAGCCGACAAGATCGCCGAGGAGCACACTGAGTATGAGGCCATTGTCCACCGAAACGGCGGGAAGACCATTGCTGAAGTGGACGCAAAGGTGATAGAGCTCTCATCTCGGTTGCAGGACTACCAAGAAAAATACGGAGTTGATTCCTGGCAGCTCCGAGATCAGATGGTCGAGCTGAAATGAGTAGCCGGCATGTACGAAGTGATCTTAGCTCGGCGCCCGAAGTTGGCTGCTCGGTTGGCAAGGAACGCTGGTCCTTCAAGTTCATCCCCCTCCGTTGGTCCCTCCAGTTCGTCTACTCCCGCGGGTCGATTGAATATGAGATTCTCGCGCCACTCTAAGGAGATTTATGAACAAGAACGGCAATCGTTAGCTCGTTGAGGATGAGGTCGGAACCTTCAGTCCGGTAGGGGTAGGGGTCGAGGACGAGGTGGTGGTGAACGAAGTCGAAGCAGCTTCAGTATAGATGACGTTTTAAATTTTAACCCCGACAGTGATTTTCCCACAAGATGGCATAGTTTTAGCAAACCTAAGCCTTCGAGTTCGTCTTGATTACCATGTAATTGTACTTTTCCATTTTGAAATAAAATGGAATTTTGTGTGCTTGTATAAGCCTTGTAAAGGCCATAATTAGAACTACTTCGTCATGAGGCGAGGTTTAGGCTTTAGTTGGCTCACCTCGTCATAAGACAAAGTTTGGCCTGGGTTGGCTCACTTCGTCATAAGATGAAGTTTGGCCGTGTTGGCTCACTTCGTCATAAGACGAAGTTTGGCCTTTAATTGGCTCACTTCGTCATAAGACGAAGTTTGGCCTGGGTTGGCTCACTTCGTCATAAGATGAAGTTTGGCCTTTAATTGGCTCACTTCGTCATAAGACGAAGTTTGGCCTGGGTTGGCTCACTTCGTCATAAGATGAAGTTTGGCCATTGATTGGCTCACTTCGTCATACGACGAAGTTTGGCTTTGTACGACTCATCCTCGTCGAAAGGCGAGGTTAAGGTTTTATAGTTCCTTATTTGTCGAATTTATCGATAGGGGTGGTCCCCTTACGCGCGTTTAAGTGTTACTCCATAGTTGGAGTTTATTTTTATCCTTAAAAGGATATTAAATTACCCTCGTCAGAGTTTTTAAGAATAAAGGAGCGAGATAATATGCATGAGTGGAAAGAAGATATGCATGATGAAATATGCAAGACCAAAGTTAAGGAAAAAATAACTTTATTGAAAAAAGAAAACAAAGTGAAAAATAAAAATAAAAATAAAATAACAGGACGACCTGACCCATGACCTATATGAGCTAAACAACTCTGAACTCATTTCTTTCCACCTATGCGAAGTATCTCTTTAAATGGGAAATATGCCATGTTCGGGGTATTGGCTCACCAGATAAATGGGCGAGCTTGTATGATCCTTTGCCGAGGACTTCTTCAACTCGGTAAGGTCCTTCCCATGTGGCTTCCAACTTGCCGAGCCTTTCTGCTTTATTGACCTCGTTATTTCGAAGTACGAGGTCGCCTACTTGGAACTGCTGATACTTCACTCTTTGGTTATAATACCGAGCTACTTGTTGCTTGTACTTAGCCTCCCTTATGTATGCTAGCTCTCGCTTCTCTTCTAGCAGATCTAGATCGGTTCGAAGCTCTTCGTCGTTGGCTTCGGCTGAGAAGTTAAGTGTGCGATGGCTTGGCAAGCCGATCTCTACCGGGATCACTGCCTCGGTTCCATACACCAAACTGTAAGGTGTTTCTCCGTTCGAGGTCCTGGGAGTTGTTCGGTATGACTATAAGACTTGGGGTAAATTTGCTGCCCAATCTCCCTTGGCTTTGTCGAGACGAGTTTTGAGTCCCTTGACGATTGTTCGGTTCGTAACTTCAGTCTGGCCATTCGCTTGAGGGTGAGCAACCGAAGTGAACTTTTGTTGAATATGAAGCCCTTCACACCATTCTCTGAATGCTCGGTCCGTGAACTGCGTTCCGTTGTCCGAGACAAGGATGTGAGGTACGCCAAAGCGACAAACTACGTTCTTCCAGACGAAGTTTAGGGCATTCTTGCTTGTGATCTTTGCCAAGGGTTCGGCCTCGACCTACTTAGTAAAGTAGTCGATGGCTACGTTGAGGAACTGGAGCTGTCCAGGAGCTTTGTCGAATGGTCCGACGATGTCTACTCCCCATTGCACGAACGGCCAGGGGCTTTGCATGCTTACGAGGTCTGTCTGAGGTAACCTCGGTACCGTCGCATGGATTCACTTCGGGCATCTTCTGACAATGTCGATTGCATCTTGGAACATTGTAGGTCAGTAGTATCCCCACCTCATAACCTTTTTTGCTAGTGCTCGAGCTCCGATGTGACTCCCACATGCTCCTTCATGCACTTCTCTCAGTGCATAATTTGCTTCATTCGGCCCGGCGCATCTTAAAAGAGGTTGGAGATAGGACCTTCGATACAACGCTCCTTGGTCCAGGGTGTACTTCGGGACTTTGCTTAGGAGTTTCCTAGCTTCGAGCTTGTCGTGAGGCAGTTCCCCCTTCTCTAAGTAAGCTCGATAGGGAGTCGTCCAGTTCGGTTCGTCTTCCTGTACGAGGTTTAGTTCGGCTTCTTCAATGCTTCGAAGCTTGACTTCTTCTACAGGCGAGTTTGTTGAGGACGAGGCCAGTTTGCTTAAGGCATCAGCTCGGTTATTTTCCCCTCTAGGAATCCGTCGCAGCTCGAAGTATTCGAAGCCTTCTTGCAGACCTTTTGCCTTTTGCAGATATTTCTTCATTCTTTCTCCCTTTGCCTCGTATCTGCCTAGCATGTGGCTCACTATGACTTGGGAGTCACTATGAACTTGAACGGCTCGGATATGCAAAGAATGAGCTAGGCGGAGTCCAGCAATTAACGCTTCGTACTCGACTTCATTATTCGTCGTTGGGAAACTAAACCGAAGTGCATACGATGTCTCCATTCCATCCGGACTAAGTAGCATCACTCCTGCCTCACTGCCTGTGCGACCTGAAGCACCATCTACATAGACTTTCCAGCAGTCTTTTGGAGGTTCCTTTGGTTGTTCGGCTTCAGCTTTGTTTGGGGGGAGTTCGTCCTGTTTTGGTGCTTCGGAGAACTTAACCTCTACTAGGAAATCTGCTAGGGCTTGTCCCTTTATAGCTTGCCGAGGAATTTATGTCATGCTCGCCAAGTTCGACCGCCCGCTTAGCGATTCTACCTGATGCTTCAGGTTTGGTCAGTACTTGGCGAAGTGGGAGGTCGGTTAGAACTTGTATGGTGTGTGCATGGAAATACGGTCTCAACCTTCTAGCGGCATTCACTAGTGTAAGGGCGACTTTTTCCAATGGCTGGTACCTCGTCTCCGGTCCTTTCAGAGCTCGGCTAATAAAATAAACAGGAAGATGCCGACGTCCTTCATCCAGAACTAGTACAACACTTATAGCTTCATCCGAGGCTGTGAGATATAGGGAGAGGACTTCTCCATCTTTCAGGACAGACAGAGTCGGGAGCTTGGCTAGGTACTTCTTCAGCTCTTCGAACGCCGATTTGTGCTCGTCCTTCCATTCGAAGTCAGGTGCCTTCTTGAGAATTTTGAAGAATGGGAGCTGCTTTTTGGCGGCTTTAGATAAGAAACGACTTAGTGCTGCCAAACAGCCCGTCAGTTGATGCACATCGTGAATGGTTTTCGAGACCTTCATTTCCTGGACAGCTCGGACTTTTGAGGGGTTAGCCTTCAAACCTTCTTACGAAACCCAACACTCCAAGAATTTTCCTGATCGGACCATAAAGGTACATTTCTCGGGGTTAAGCTTCAGATTCACTTTCCGAAGTAGGCCGAAAACGATCTTGAGGTCGTCGACGCAGGTCGCTGGTTCTCTGCTTTTGACGACGATGTCATCTACGTAGACTTCAACAATCTTCCCAATGTGATGTTCGAATATCTTGTCGACCATCCTTTGATAGGTCGCTCCCGCATTTTTAAGCCCAAATGGCATCTTCTTGTAGGCAAAGACGCCGAAGTCTGTGATGAAAGTTGTCTTCGACGCATCTTCATCACTCATTAGGACTTGATGATACCCTTTGTATAGATCTAGAAAGCTAAAAACCTTGTGACCGACCAGGGCTTCTACTTTCTTGTCAATGTTGGGCAAGGGGTAACAGTCCTTTGGGCAGTGTTTGTTGAGGTCGGTATAGTCAATGCACATACGCCAACCTCCTTGTTGTTTTTTGACCATGACCGGGTTAGCTATCCACGTCGGATATTTGACCTCGAACAAAATATCGGCTTTCCGAAGCTGCTGCACCTCGTCATAAATGACTTGACTTCATTCTGCAGCGAAGACTCATTGCTTCTGCTTGACTGGCTTTACTCCGGGGTCGATATTCAGCCGATGAGTGATGATGCTAAGTGCTACTCCGGTCATGTCGAGGGGTTTCCAGGCAAAGACATCTCTGTAATCCCGAAGAAGTTGAACGATCTACCTGTTGAGTTTGGCTCCTCCCGCGAAGCCTACTTTGACGACCTTGGATGGGTCATCTTCGTAGAGTACTATGTTTTTCACCGGCTCGTCAGATGCAGATTCTTGTTTCTGCTCCAACTCTTCGGGCAACTGTAATTGCTATGCTTGGGAGTGCTGAGGTGCCCCGGCACCTCGTAGTGCGATCTGCATGCACTCCTTTGCTCGCTTTTGGTCACCTCGAACTACAATCACCCCGTTTTTTGATGGGATTTTGATCGTTAAGTGATATGGCGAACAGATCGCCTGAACCGCCACCAGCCAATCCCTTCCGAGTATAACATTGTATGGAGAATCCGCTTTAACGACGAAGAGGTTGACGACCTTAGTGGTTGATAATGGATGAATCCCCACTGTTATGGGCAATTGTACAACCCCCTCCGTTTGCGTCTCCTATTGGACGAAGCTCTTTAACAGGACTAGTGCTGGAGCGAGCTGCGCCTTCTCCACTCCTAGATGGTCGAAGGAATTCTTGAAAAGGATACTGACCGAGGCTCCAGTATCAACGAAAACTTGTCGTACGAGCTTATTAGTCACTCCTGCTTCAATCAAAATCGCATCCTGGTGGGGCATGGTAGGTGGCACTGGGTCTTTGTCCGAGAAAGTAATTGCCTCGTCCCTTTTGAACCTTTTTTAAGAAGGTTCTTCATGTTGCGGGCTTCGAGCTTCGGCCTTCAATGACGACTTCGTAGCTCCCTGTGGGAGCCCGGTAATAGCCTGTACGACTCCATCATACTGAGGCTGGTCCTCATCTTCGTCGTCTTCTCGCTTCGGCCTCTTGCCAGCCTGAGGGCCACACTTGTTCCCTCCTCTGTTCCACTTTCTTTTTCTATTGCCCTGAGGTCGGGCTTCATTTTG
The DNA here is from genome assembly GCA_001642375.2 of Mentha longifolia. NCBI lineage: Eukaryota > Viridiplantae > Streptophyta > Magnoliopsida > Lamiales > Lamiaceae > Mentha > Mentha longifolia. Next base: position 24,899,225 of record CM038112.1, on the reverse strand, counting down.
GCTGCGACTTTGGTACCTTTTAAGCGTACCGTCGCTCACCAAATTCTCAATATTTTCAGCTAAGTTCCAGCAATCTTCTGTATCATGGCCATAATCCTCATGGAATCGACAATACTTATCCCTGGATCGACGTTTCGACCCTGATCTTGACATTGGCTGAGGCTTCTCGAACAGATGGGTATGGAGCTCGTAAATTTCCATCCTCGGCTTTGTCAGTGGAGTGAATTAGCCCTTTTCTTGGTTCTGCCGAGGTCCAAGTCTAGATTCAATTGGGCCGCGCTGAAGTCTGTTGAGGGCACTTCGCCGACCTTGACCTCGGTCACTGCGATCTTCTTTCTTCCGATCTGACGGTTCGGTCCTATCAGTTTCGCGCTTGCACCTGTCGGCTTCATCAGCTTTAGCGAACTGATCAACTATGCTCCATAGTTGCCTCGCGGTACGGGGCTCGTTTCTTATGAGCTCCCTAAATAGGGCGCCAGACTGGATAGCATTTTGGAAAGCTGAGATAAGGACCTCGTCCGTCAGACGATCAACCTTTAGACTTTCTTCATTGAATCTGGTCATGAAGTCGCTAATAGACTCGCCTCGTCTTTGTTTGATGGTGAGAAGATGTGCCGTGGTAGTTTTTGCTTCGGCTTTCTGGAAAAACCTCATCTCGAAAGCCTTCATCAGCTCGTCATAGGACCCGATACTACGAGATGGTAGGCTATTGAACCACGTTCGCGCGTTGTCTACCAGCAATTCTGGGAAGACTTTGCACATGCACATGTAAATATCATTGCCGAGTCCCTGGTTGACCATATTGTACTGGAATTGAAATAAGAAATTCCTTGGATCACACGACCCATTGTAAGGTTTCACCGGCGGGACTTTATACGAAGTAGGAAGAGGCGTGTAGAGGATTCGGTTGGTGAAGGGCGTAGAGATTCTCCCATATACGCCAAACCTTCCACCGTGGTAATTGGCCCCGTCTCGATGAGGCGAGATTACGTCACGCCGAGGTGACTTAGCCTGGCGATGAGGTGAGTCAACACGGCGACGAGGTGAGTCACGATCCTGGTTCCTTTGGCGATCATCAGCAAATCGCCTGGGAGGGAATCTGGCATCTCGTGCGCTTAGGATTCTGATACTTGGAGACTTTTCCCGGTGTTTCGACCCAGACGTCGCCTCGCGCTCTCGATGATCGCCGTGTGGAGGTTGGCCTCCTTCACAATTGCGATCTCTTTGCTGCTTAGCAAACTCTAGGAAATCCTGCCGATTCTTTGCCAGATACGTTTTTACTGCATCGTCAAATTCTTGTTGGAAGTTGGAAAGGTCATCCTCCTTGCTGCTGTCACGACCTTCCTTTTCACGGCCGAACTTATCCACCGGGATATGAGCGACATGACCCTCTGGGGTTTTGTCTTTCACAGGCTCTTTCCCAGGTCGTCTGTCCACTGGTGGATTCGGTGGATTCTGCATCTGGCTTGTTTCAGCCGCTGGAATGTCTTGACTGGTGTGCTGATTCTCCTTTTCTTTGTTGGCAGCGGCAGTCGATCGTGTCTGTCTTGTCATCGTGACTTGTTTACCTTGAAAACCTTTGATCGGAATTCACAAATTCAAAGTTTCCCACAGACGGCGCCAGTGATGAATCTTGGTTTTCAAGGATGATTTATGCACGAAAATAAGGAATTAAAAGACACGAAAGTAAAGGACACAAGGGATATACGTGGTTCGATCCAAAGATCTACGTCCACGGGCGGAAAGTATGTATGCTTTATTAACTTTATGCGTGAGGCTTACAAAATATTGTTTTCCCCCTTTCATCTCTTCTAAACCCCTATTTATAGATAGTTTTACATAGAGTCCTACTAGGATAATAATTCTTCTCCAACTTGGACTCTTGATCTTGATCTCTTCCTTTTGTGGATAAAATACCGAGCTTCTATATCTCTTGGAGCTTGAATTGTAGTTGACGTAGGAGTCGATGTAGGAGTTGTCTTGGTGCAAGCAGAAGTCTCTTTGAAGTAGGTTGTAGTTGACTGGGCCAAGCTGCATTGGCCGAGCTTAACTGTTGGGGCCCAATTATATTGGGCTCGATGCTTGGGCCTAGTAGCTAGGTCATATCTTATCAATTTCCTTTCCATTCCCAAAAAAAACATGTACCAAACATGGGCTTAATTTATATTATGATCTAATACAAGGATCCATAGTAGATGTAAATATGATTTTGTAGTTGATTTACTTAGCTCACGTTAAATTTAGATCCGTTTTTGTTGATAAGGAGGCTGGTATGCTACCATTGAACTTGTTATTCCCAAGATTCCTGCATCACAATACATAAACAAAATGCATGCAGAAGATGAACAACGTACGTACTCCCAAAATATACCGTATATTTTATTCTGTCATTCGTTTTTAGGACTACTTACAATGTCTTGAGCTTGGGTAGTGATCCAAGAAAATCATGAATAGCCCCACGCAAGCTATTGTTGTCTACATCTCTGCAGATCGAAACAAGAATATATACAGAGTGAATAAATATATAAATTTGAACATAAAATGTTTGATGAATTAGAAGCTCTACATATCATATATTCATATGTATAGTTAGTCTCACATTATTTGAAGAGCATTCATGGAACTGAAATCTGGAAGGAACCCTGACGTCGATAGGCCGTAGCTACTCAAAAACCTGTCAAATGTAAAATGGAACCGCGAAAATGAATGTTTCTTCAAAATAATATGAGGTAGTAATAGTAAACTTTGGAGCACAGGATTGATTATTACAATGCTGTTACACGTGGCGTAGAATCGTTATTGCATTTGATCCAATCCCATGTATAAGGCGCAGGAAGACAAGGGTCACCACTCCAATCTTGCAACATACTAAAACTTTCTTGTAGAGAAACTAAACCTTGAACTAAATCAGCAGAAAGAGCGGAGCCATTTTCAGTAAGAAAGCTAAGTGATATTTTCGTCATGTTTGAATCAAAAATTTCTTACCATCATTCTTGTTAGTACCATCGGTTAGCTTAGACTATCCGATGCGAAATATTTCCATGGCATTGATGAGAGGAGGAAGCATGGAAACATTAGTTGGCACCAGAGAATACTTGCCTTTGCAGTCTTCATAAGGAGGTGAAAATGGGTTGGAGAAGGATTTATTATCCTTGAAAACGCTGAAGGACCGATTCTGGTTTGGCCCCAACCTAGTAATCTCAGAAAAATATAAGTTTATGTAAACAGAGGTTTCATAATCAGGAAATCCCATCGGCAATTCGATACTGGAGTTCGGGCTAGTTCCAACCATTGCATGCTTGAGCACCGCCGGCGGGGGCCGATCTTCTAGCAACGATCGGTTGCTGAAAAGGGCCTCGCTCGGAGCTCTGATCGACCCGTTGCTTAGAAGTCTAGGAGCCCACAGTCTGTCATAGGGATCATCCCCATACCTGCAATTCCACCATATGAAGATTTAAATAACTTAACAATGACCAAAGAAGCAAGCAATCGTGTTTCGAGATAACTGACTTAAAATATACGCTTCAGGGGTTGTTTGGCCAAAGTTATAAGCTCCTTAAAATAGTGTATAAGCTGCTAGTAAGGTATGTTTTACAAAATAAGGGCTTGTTTAGTAGGCCCAGCCTAGAAAAATTATCTTAGCTTGACTTAATTGGGCGTACTAAACAAGCCCTAAAGCTCCAAAAATAAGTTGTGCTTAACTTATTTTTTTTAGCTCTTCAAACATTTTATAAACTCTAATAAGTGGTTATAATATAAGTTCTTTCAAATAAGCTTAGCCAAACACCCCCTTAAAGTTACATACAAAATCAAAAACTGCTTAAACTCCATCCCACATTTTACCTGATAGTGATGTTGGTGCCAAAAGCAACCCTCCTCCATATGAACAACGGTGTGCTATCATCGACCTGGCGATACATAAACGCCTCCAAGCTGCGTACTTCAAGAGCTGTTATGAAGGGAAACTGGTCAGCTTATGTCTGAGCAACACATACGCTAATGGAACCAGTCTTCATTACATAAGTCGTCACCTCATAGTAATATTACTCTATGCTCGATGTCAAGACTTGTGTCCAATTGCTTCCATCCAAGAGGAGAGCGAACGTGGGCGGCAATGACTTGCCATCGTAGTTCCCATAGTAGAAGCTTGCATGCATGAGGACCCACCCCTGTGAAACAGAGTCGATACTGTAACATTTCTTTTTACCAGTGGTGAAAACTCTCATGGTGTCGGCTACACGAGAGATGGAATCAGAAGGTTTGACGGAACGGGATTAGCCAGTCTTCATGAATTTGTCGTCACCTACCCACGAAATCCCATTTTCGTCTTTATACGGGTCTGGATCCGATGATCCGCAATCAATACTAAAGAAAACTGCAAGAGACTGAGCAAAAAACAGAGAAACAGACTTACCTTACCTATGGTTAAAAAAAAAAAAAAAAAATGTTTAGTGTGTTTTTGTGTGATTTTTATAGCTTTGTGTGAGTTTGTTTTACGTGGTTTAGGTGAGTTGGGGGTCGTATGCTCTTGTTGAAGGAAATCGGCAAAAAAAAGTGCTCGAGCTACGAAAAGTGCAAGAAATGAGGAGAAATGAAGCATCAAGGATGGAAGAGGAAGAGATAAAGAAGAAAGATTTGCAATCGAAGGGTCGCGGCCGCGAAGGGCCTCGCGACCGCGAGGATTGACAGGATTGGTGCCATCACGATCGCGAGGTGGTCCGCGATCGCGAAGCCTCTGACAGGAAAATTATGTTGTTTCCTTATTAAACTAGGTTTTTTTGGTTCCATATATATATATAATTACTTTGGACGAAAAATACACTTTCTCTCTTATTTTTCTGCACCTTAAACCCTAGAATTGCTTTTGATTATTGCATTGAAGAATTGTGGATCCGGATTCAAGTCTTACTTTTAATTCAAGTTTCAAGTTTTCTTCCATTGTTCTTCGTCTTTAAATTCGATAAGCTTACTTCTAATTTAACTTCTAATTTAATTCATTAGTTTAAATTCATAGATTTGTTTTTGCTTTACATGTTTCTTGTCTTTAAGTCTAGAGTAGTAAATTTATTTATTTCTTTAGTAGATTTAATTTAAAAGTATGTTAGGAGTTCTTTGTTTAGTTTTAGATTTATTTTCTTTCTCTTTTGTTTTATGCCCAGGTAGATTTATTGCTTTTGTCTAATTGTTAAGTCTAGATAAGTTTAATTTCTTTCTTTATTTTCAAGTCTATGATTTAATCAAACTCAAAACCCCCAATTTTTACTTGCTTTCTTAGGATAGATAATCACATAATTAGTTACCATGTTAAGTTTTCCTTGAAATACGACTTTGGGTTTGCTTGCTAAGTACTACGATAGACCTATTTTATTGCTAGCACTTTTTAAGTGAAACAATGAAGATGAAATTTTTTTACCATCAGCAGATGTATATGACTAATGCAGAGAGAGTGTAAGACAATTGATAAAGCAATGATAAGCCATGTTCAAATTAGAATTGAGTTGAATTTCTTATTTATATGTGAAAGGAGAGAAGAAGAAGTGGAGAAACATTCTTCGGTGGTTAACAATTATTCTCAAAACAATTAATTCCCGGGAAAAGAAAAAGGATATTATAATCTCAACATGGGTGTAATATAGTACATACATTATGGTGGAACTTTTCTTGAGTTGCTCCGATGATAAAGAAATGTAATAAAAAAAAATATCGTAGAAATACTTATTTGATATTAACATGAGTCCTCTGCTTGAAGTCAATGCTAATCTCCCAGACAAAGTCTATGTCGAGAAAAACTTAATGAGTTCAAGCCACATATTTAGAAGGTACGCCTCATGCAAGAAATTTTATTCTTTTTAACTTCTAAGTTCTAACCCCTTTGGCGCTTATTTAACTCTACAATGAGTAATTTTGTTTCGTTTAATTTTACTAGTAAGAGTAACGTGCGAATGCACGTTATAACTATGATTATTATAAATAAACTTTAATTGTTGCATTCTATTAATTTAGCCATTTCTCAAAATATTATGTGGGATCGTTAATATGACTATAAAATAAAGAATAGTCATATTATATAATTATAAATAGTATGATCCTTCTATATATAGATATATTTTTAAATTTATATAGTTTTTATTTCTTATTTTTTTTAGATTGATTATTGATTGAAGCTTTTTAACTTTACATATTTAAATTCAATCTCTCAAATACATACACTGCACTATCAATAAACAATATAATACGCACACTACACTAAAGGTGTGACCCAATTTATACTATTAGTAATAAATAATACTCCATTCCTCCATAATATTTATGCATAATTTCTTTTTTCGTCCGTCCACAATGTCTATGCATAACCTATTTTGGACGTGGATTTCATATTTATAATTTACTTTCTAATAAAGTCAATAAAAATACACTTTAATACTCATTAATTCCACCTATTTTAAGTGAGGCCCAAAAATAACTTTAACATTCACTAATTACAAATATTAAAAGTTGTGTCATGATAAAAAGATAAAGAGTTCTCTCTCGGCGCATGTTAGTTAGATCTGGTTAACGTGCGCCGTCGTCGTTGAATGGCCAGGAAAGGCCGGCCACGAGGGAGACCGAGGAAGAATTCACCTGCAGCGAGTACTCCGGTTGGATCGAGACCCCTAGAGCTTCAATCTGCTGGCCAAGGTAGTGGGACTTTTCTGCAAACTCCTGAGCAAGAATCGAGTTCTAAAGGAAAAGAAATTATGGATGGTACATCATCTTTTACTCCAATGGCTGAAGGTATATCGTCTAAGGAAGAATTGCAAAATGCAGAAGTGAATAGGAAGCTTGAAATGAGTGGGTCACCAGCAATTATTAATGAACATCATCCAGAGAAGGGGGCCCGACAAAGCAAAGGTATGAAACTTGGATATGTTGCTCCAACACTTAAGAATGGTATACCCGTCGCTTGTTTGCAAAAGTCTGATGTTGAATCTGAGAATGAGAAGTGGAAAACTGCAGTTATACTTTATGTGATTGGAGATTCACCTACCATTACTTACTTGAATACTTATCTTGTGAAGCAATGTGGGTTGAGTTATAAACCAGAGATATTTTATCATAATGATGACTATTTTGTGATTCGGTTCAATAGTTTGGAGGATAGAGATGGATTTATGTGTTTAGGACCTCACACTATTGCTAATCGACCTGTCATTGTTAAAGTTTGGGATGCTAGTTTCTGTTTTGAGAAGGAAATATTGAAAGTGATTCCCCTTTGGATTCAATTGCCAAATCTGCCTCTTAATTGTTGGGGAGCGCAATCTTTAAGCAGAATTGGCAGCATAATAGGGAAGCCTATATGTACTGATGAATGCACCTCATCGCAGAATAGGATTTCATTCGCAAGATTACTTGTGGAAGTGGATGTTACACAACCTGTCCAACACAAAATTTTGATTGAGGGAGAGAATGGAACTAGAATAGAACAGAAAGTGATATACGATTGGTTTCCACCCTTTTGTAAAACATGTCAAGTTGTTGGGCATGATTGCAATACTAAGGGAAAACCACAATGGCCTGTTCCGCAGAAACAACAATGGAAAGTAAAAGCTACTGCGCCAGAAGTTCAGCACCAAATTAAACCAGTTGAAAAGGGGCCGGTTATAACTTCAATTAAAGGAAAAGAGAAGAAGGATATAGTAGATGAAGAGGGGTGGTCTAAGCCTAAGAAAACAACTACTCATAGTGGTTTGCCTGCTAGAACTGAAAGTATCAGTACGACTAATTCTTATGAAGTTGTGGGCAATGGGGTACAACAGATTATACAGGGCGGGGACCTTTTCCCCTTCGGTTTAGAATGAAGCTTCTTATGTGGAATGTGAGGGGTTGTAACAAACCCTTCAAGCAGAAAGAGATTAATCTCTTTCTGCAAAGAAATAATGTAGATATTGTGGCTTTATTGGAAACTAGGGTGAAGCAAGAGAAATTTCAAAGAACTTCTGAGAAAATATGTAGGAATTGGGATTTTATAAATAATTACTCTGATGCTGTTAATGGTAGAATATGGGTGGGTTGGAATCCAAGGAAGGTAGAAGTGACACTAGTGGAAGCTCATGCTCAAGCAATACATTGTAGCATTACTGATTTGTTCTCTGGACTTAGTCAGAATTTTGTTGCAGTCTATGCTTTCAATACTACTGAGCTAAGGAAAGATCTGTGGATTTTTATGGAACAAGTTAGTCATAGCATTAATGGTCCTCTATTATTTGGAGGTGATTTTAATACTATCTTAAGATTTGATGAGAGATTTCAGGGGAATCCAGTTACTGAAAGTGAAACAAAAGATTTTTCCCAATGTTTGAGAAATAGTGGGCTTACACCGGTACGGATGGTTGGGGGTGCGTTCACTTGGAGTAATAACCAGCAGGGAGAAGATAGAATTCTATCCCTCATTGACAGAAGCGTGGCCAATTTAGAATGGTTTAATTCTTATCAGTCGTGCATTGTGGAGATTTTAGACAAGAATATTTCAGATCATGCCCCTCAGCTCATCAATTTCATCACTGAGCAGATTCAAAGGAATACTCCATTCAAATTTCTGAATGTTCTTACCTCTCATGCAAGTTTCAATTCGATTGTGGTTGATGGTTGGAAGCAACATCATCATAGTAATGGTTTGCTCAATATTTGGTATAAATGTAAAGCTCTAAAACAGCCTCTGAAACAGCTCAATCAGGTTCATTTCAAGAGAACTTCAGAGAAGGTGGGGTCTTTGAGAATTATGCTTGAGGAGGTTCAGCAAAAATTAGCCCTTGACCATCTAAATTCTCAGCTTATTCAAGAAGAAAAAAACATGCTACAAGAGCTGGAAAAATGGAGTAGTATTGAAGAACAAATATGGCAACAAAAATCAAGAGCAGAGTGGATTAAGTTAGGTGATTCTAACACCAAGTTTTTCCATGCTTATGCTAAAGCTAGACAGTGCCATAATGCGATTAAAGTTCTAGTCAAAGCTGATGGAACTAAATGCTCCACTCAACAGATGATCAAAGAGGAAGTAAGAGACTTCTATATGAAACTTATGGGAAGTGCAACTCCTTCCCTTCCTATGGTTGACAGAGAAATTATTGGTAGGGGACCAGTTTTGACACTTCATCAACAACAACTGCTAAGCCAAGTGGTAAGCTCGCAGGAAATTAAAGATGCTCTGCATGGTATGAATCCTAATAAAGCTCCAGGAATTGATGGTTTCAATGCTTATTTCTTTATTCAGTCTTGGGATATAATTGGCGATGAAGTTGTTAATGCTGTTCAAGGATTCTTCACCAGTGGTTTTTTACCTAAACAGGTGAATAGAACTTTGATTACTTTACTGCCTAAAACTGAAAATGCTAGCACTATCAAGGAATTTAGGCCTATTGCTTGTTGTGCTGTTATTTACAAAATCATCTCTAAAGTAATGGCTAACAGGATGCAGAAAGTATTGGGGTCTATTATAGGGGAGAGTCAATCTGCTTTTGTGAAAGGGAGAGTTATATTTGATAATATCTTGTTGAGTCATGAGCTCATCAAAGGGTATCAGAGGAAGAACATTTCACCAAGGTGCATGGTGAAAATTGACATACAGAAGGCCTATGATTCAGTGGAATGGCCATTTATGAAATACCTTTTGTTGGAGTTAGGTTTTCCATATCGATTTGTAAACTGGATAATGGTGTGTTTAAACACAGTATCTTATACTATCAATGTGAATGGGGAATTGACTATGCCCTTTGAAGCAAAAAGGGGTCTAAGACAGGGAGATCCTATATCTCCGTACTTATTTGTTACATGCATGGAATATCTGAACCGATGTTTGATGGGCCTCAAGTCTCAGAGTCAATATCATTTTCATCCCCGATGTAAGAAGTTTGGTCTCATACATATTTGTTTTGCTGATGATTTGTTGTTATTCTCCCGTGGAGATATTAGTTCTTTGAGGCAACTTATGGGTGCATTTAAGTTATTTTCAGAAGCTTCAGGTTTAAAAGCTAACCAAGCGAAGAGCAGCATATATTTTGGAGGTGTTAGATGGGATATACAAGAGGAGATTTTGCAGGAATTTGGTATGACAAAAGGTGAGCTCCCTTTCAAGTATTTAGGGGTTCCTCTCTCATCAAAAAAACTCTCTATTATGCAATGTCAACCCCTCATTCAGAAAATGCTTGCTAGAATTAATTGTTGGTCAGCTAGGTTGTTGTCCTATGCTGGGAGAATGCAGCTGATAAAGTCAGTTCTCTTTAGCATACAAACTTATTGGTGTCAAGTATTTTTGTTGCCTCAAAAAATCATCAAAGTTCTACAAGCGGCGTGTAGAACTTTTCTATGGACAGGGAAGACAGGGTATCGAAAAGAGCACTCGTTGCATGGGAACAAATATGTGCTCCTACTGCAGCAGGTGGTTGGAATGTTGTGGATCTGAGAGTGTGGAACAAGGCGGCATTGTGTAAGTTACTTTGGAATCTTCTCAAAAGGCGGATAAGGCGTGGGTACAATGGGTACATGGATACTACATAAAAAATCAAGATATTACAACCATGATTCCGCCTAAGCAAGCTTCATGGGTTGTCAAAAAAATCATTGCTGCTAGAGACTACTTGGCCACAGTTTTTGAAGGAGATAAATTTCTTGAAGGAAGGGTGTTCTCGGTTCGGAAGTTATATGTGGCGATGA